>JAMAGZ010000081.1:0-157849 GCA_023626575.1 Penicillium sp. PF1803 | reverse complement strand
CCAAAACGACGCTAGTACGATTCAAAATTACTCGAAAAAGCAAAAATCGAAAGACTTTTGGGATGGACCTCCGTACATGGGTGTATGGGATAATCCAGCGTATGGCGGCATATCGAAGCGAATGCTCCGTCAAGCTAGTAGCTATTTCATCTGTGATCCGCACGGATGCACTTAAGCGTCATCAGCCAATGAGTCTTCGTATCTGTGCAGGCGGGGGACTCATGACTGGATGTTCCCCTCTTTTCCCCGTGTGCTGAAGAGTGCACGTCCGCCGTGTGATTGGATAAGGGATGATGTGACGGAGCGGATCGCGCTGTTGGTCCAGAGCAAATCAGCGTTCATAACGTAGGTCCTTGGCGTGATGAGATGCAGAGATGCAGCTCGTGGCACACGCTTCCAGGGGTTTTTTTTTGGTGGTTGTTGGCCCGTTTCACGCACAATTCGAATTGTTGTGGCGAGTGGCTGGGAATGGTTTCTGCGTGTTTCCAGGACGATTGACGATGTCTGAGGGAGTTTGTCTCATAAGACTTTCTATTGTGCCCGAGACAAGGGGAATTGGGGATGTTCACAACCCGCTGGAGGGTCAGATGATCACCCCAGCCCTGACTTGCTATCGTACACCTCCCCGATGCTTCTGGTCATACTGTAGATGGCTAGATGCACGTCCAGTCCGGTTGTGGCGTACAAAGCTCAAGACAGTTCGGAGAGGAGAAAGTTGTGATGGTCGATGTGATATGCAGTGCCAAGTGGGCCCAGATTCCCAATCCCGTTAAAGTGGGCGAGAACCGTAAGCAGGTCAAGTCCAAGATAGCGACACAACTTCCACCGCAATCCTTCTCCGCTAGCCACTTTCCATGCTATATTTGGGATCTCTGAGATGCCATCTCGGAGGAGATCACCAAAATTAGGTCTTCAAGACTTCGCTAGAAATGTCCGGCCCGAGTGACAGGCATAATCACCCACGAATTGAGAACCTGGTTAGGACCAGGCCAGCGTGACGAATGCAAGCGCTTGCAGAATGCATGCTATAGGCTGATTCGCCAGTGACATTCTGCCTTAGCTTCAGTTGCCGCTGGCCACTCACCACCAGTCTTGTCCTCTATCCAATTGGCGGACCTTTCCTAGATGGGCTTTGCAAGAGTCATGGTCCTCGAAGGCGTTGATCCACCTTTCTCGGTATCCTGCCATGTGGAAGACTGAGGATTATTGATTTCAGAAGAACATGCTTCTTCATCTTCCATTTGATTTCTTTTTCACGTTGGATTTCCGGGAGTTCATACATGAGCTGAGCAGAATGTCAATAACAATTGCATTCGGAAAATGTGGCCTGCAGCAGTATAAACCCCCGCGGTTGATAGAACTCATGCCAAGCAGGAAAGCCATACAATCTTATGATCTTTTGTATCTCGACCACACTGGCCAAGATCCTTGTGGTAACGAGAGTTCTAAAATAAGGCCATAGCCAAGCGAGTCTAGTGAAAGTGAGGTAATACTTGACGAGAACTCGAGAACTCGAGAGCTCGAGAGCTCGAGATCTTCTGGATAAGAGAAGACGGTGTAGGAAAAATACAATCTCACCAGCCACCGCGGACTTTTTAGAACGTTTCTAGGACCACCAATGAACACCTATCACATCCAAAGAGCGACCATTGCGCTCGTAGCCTCGTAGACTGCCCGAAGAGCACGGACTTAGGGTTGAATCTATTGGGTGAGCCTTTGTCGGGTTCGTTTTCGGGGCTCTCGGTTGCTGTGGCCGCCAGAAGCGATGTAATTATAGATCGGCCCCCCCTCCTCCTCCCTCCTTCACACCCCTGCAGCTAAAACCACAACGCTGGGAATCTTTGAACCTCCCCTCCAGCCTTTGGTTTTGTCTTTAGCCATCCATGCCACTGCATGCTAACTGTGACTGTCATCTGTTCGAATGAGCGTTTAGTTTCCCCTTGCGCTCTGGGAACAGCGATCTCTTTTGTACAACAACAACAACACCAGTTCTTGTCCCCGCAGAATCCCGCCTGGGAGGGTTGTTAGACGATCGCATTACACCTATTGCGCCCAAAGATCTACACCAACATTGTGCATGTTCACAAAGCCTGAACTGTGATCTGCTAGGCCGAACTTCGGCCTGAAGTCACTCTCCCGGTCGGCGGAGTGGGTTGTGGTTGAGAATCCAAGTTCATGGAGAGAAAAAGACGCCGACGACCTATTCATTTCTCGCATCTTAAACTGTTCAACTGATACTCGACCTCGAGATCTCCCTCACAATCAGACTGGTGATCCCTCGCGGATCTAGGTCCTCCACTCAAAAGTTCAGGTTGCTGGCCAACCTCTGCTCGTCGTTCCTTTAACCAAAGCCCTGTCACAAAGACTGTCGCTGGTCGACGTCACTGCATTACAAAAACGACAATATGATCGTAGCTAATGAATCCTGGCTCAAAAGAGCCGATCTGACTCCCACCAAACTGCTGTTCTATACCATATTCTGGGTGGCTCATTTCGGCGTTTTCGCTCTTGGATGGTATGAGAAAAATCCCTCTGACAAATTCTGCTATGGCCACTGACATTCACATAGGTATCTCCAAGTCACAAACACCCAACTTGCTGGGTTGAATGTACTCAAGTACTCGGTCTGGATCTCTAGAGGTGCAGGCCTTGTTCTGTCTGTAGACGCAACTTTGATCCTCCTTCCCATGTGTCGGAATGTTCTCCGATGGCTTCGACCTCAGATCAGATGGTTACCGCTTGACGAGTCTGCGTGGTTTCATCGCCAGATAGCGTATGCCCTCTTGGTGTTTTCTGCGTTTCACACTGGCGCTCATTACGTCAAGTAGGTCCCAAGGACTTTCTGTTTGAATCAGTCGATCGAATTGCTAATCATTATACAGCTTCTACAACATTGAGAAGACCCAGATCCGTCCTGAGCTGGCTGTGCAAATTCACTATACCCAAGCTGCCGGTATTACAGGCCACGTCATGCTATTGTGCATGATGTTGATGTATACCACAGCTCATCAACGCATTCGACAGCAGGCGTATGAAACTTTCTGGTATACACACCACCTGTTCGTGCCATTCTTGCTGGCTCTGTATACCCATGCCACGGGATGCTTTGTTCGAGACACTGCAGAACCATTTTCTCCATTCGCAGGAAGTCAATTCTGGAGCCACTGTCTCGGCTATGAAGGATGGCGGTGGGAGCTTGTGGCAGCCGCCTTGTATCTCTCCGAGCGGCTGTATCGCGAGATTCGATCTCGTCGGGAGACGGAAATTACCAAAGTTATTCGTCATCCCTATGGTATGTGGTACCCGTAAGCCCTTGCAGAAGATACATACTGACAATATGCAATAGCTGCTATGGAGATTCAATTCCGCAAGCCCAGCATGAAGTATAAAGCTGGTCAATGGCTGTTTCTCCAGGTTCCCGACGTGTCCAGCAATCAGTGGCACCCATTCACAATCACGTCCTGTCCATTCGATCCGTACATTAGTGTTCACGTTCGTCAAGTCGGCGACTTCACTCGTGCCCTCGGAGACGCTCTTGGATGCGGTCCTGCGCAGGCAAAAGATCTTGAAGGTCTTGATCCTCTCGGAATGTACGAAGTTGCCTTGCAGAACGGGCAAATGATGCCCAAGCTACGAATTGACGGGCCCTACGGAGCTCCGGCTGAGGATGTCTTTGAGAATGAAATTGCCGTCCTTGTCGGAACTGGCATTGGTGTCACGCCGTGGGCTTCCATCTTGAAAAATATTTGGCATTTACGTTCTAGCCCGAACCCGCCTCGTCGTCTCAGACGTGTTGAGTTTATCTGGATTTGCAAGGATACATCGTCCTTTGAATGGTTCCAAGCTCTTCTGTCCTCGTTGGAAGCTCAATCTGCCAATGCAGCTGCTTACGAAGGCAGCACTGAGTTCTTGCGCATTCATACCTATCTCACCCAGCGCCTCGACGATGACACTGCCGCGAATATCTATCTCAACTCGGTGGGCCAAGCTCTAGACCCGCTCACTGAATTGAAATCTCAGACGAACTTTGGTCGACCGGACTTCAAACGTCTTTTCACTGCTATGCGTCTCGGCTTGCTGAATCAGACTTATATTCAAGGTCTCCAAACGGCGTCTACCACGGAGGTTGGAGTGTACTTCTGTGGACCGAATACGGCAGCTCGACAAATCAGTGATGCAGCCAAGTATGCATCGACGAAGGCGGTTCGTTTCAAGTTCTGGAAGGAGCACTTTTAGTTTCCATGTTTTTTGTTGTTTCGTGGGTTCTTTTTTCCTGGCGATGCTGTACATCCCCATCGCTTATGACATTATGAGTGACGAATCTCTCTGTTGCCGTCTTTGTCTGTTCTTCGTTTTAATTTAGTGTCTCTTTTTACACTGGATTATATATTCGTCGAACGGTCTGATGCCCTGTCCCTGTACTATACTTGATGACTACTGCACAGTTCTGAATTGATAATTTCATTATTCATTAAGATTATCTCGTTAAGTAAACTAGCCCTTTTTTTTCTGCTTTTACTTTTTCCCTTTTTCCCTTTTTTTTCCCTTTTTTTTTATTTTTTTTATTTTTTTTTATTTTTAAAGGAAGGTGACCGCTGAACGAACTCGAAGAGTTCGAGTTCACTCTCTGGTCTCCTTCACTTCATTTCAGTCTCCTTCATCTTCGTTCCCAGGTCCTTCAGCCACTCATCCGCCTCGGCCGCAGCCTTCGTTCTGTGGGCGGATGCTTCTTCCACTTTTTTGGCAATGTCCACGTGGATTCTCAGTTGCTTTTCATCGAGCAAATTGTAAAGCCCACGAAGCTCGTCGAAGTCGGGACCGTCTTCCCCACCAGCAAGACGCTCAAAGGCGAGCATCACCAACTCCTTTGACCAGGGACAGGCACGGATTGCACGGTAAAAGACGTTCGTTGCGGTCTTGATGTCGTATGCCCGGTCCAGTTCAAACAAAATGTATATTTTCCAGAGTGTGATGTTTGAACATGCGTTTTGGTTGCCGAGGCTCGTGGGGGCCTCATTCTTGCCGTGGCCAGGAGTGTATGGGTCCGATCGCTCGCCGATAGCCTTTTCGAATGCCGACCGTGCAGCGTGGATGTTCCCTCCCAGGAAATATGGGCGACAGAGTATTCTGTAAATATTGAATAAGTGGGAGTATACTGGTGTCTGCTGCGGGGCAACCGGTGACGCGGACGCGCTAGCTTGAGCAGCTTCCTTATAGTGGCCCATGCGATCGAGTTCGCCAGGAATCGGGGGCTCACGAGCTCGCTCAAGGAGCGTAAAGCGTGCCTCATTCCACATGAAGAGAGCCAAGAACATGGTGTTGTTTGGGAACAGTTGTAGGCTTCTCTGTAAACTGATTTGAAGCTGACGAGGCTGGAATTGGCCCTTCCGAGAAACATGGAAATAAATCAGCTTGGCTTGTGCCTGAAGCAGGAGTTCCGTGACGAAGTTCTTGAAAGATTCCTTCTCAGGTGAAAGGGCGTCTAAGAAGCATTGGGCGGAAACGTAAACGTCAAGTGAGGCATCCAGTGAGGCAATTGAGAGAGGGTCCTTTGCAACATAACGGAGCAGGGCAAGGCAGTCAGCCCAAGCCACATACTCATATGGCAGCTCGAGGTAAAGTGCTTGGTCACGCGACTGATGCAAAAACTGAACAAATTGGTTAGAAGTTTGATTGAATACTGAAGAGAAAGGGGACTTACTTTCTCAAGCCTGAGCTCTTCAAAAAGGCTACCTTCCTTTTTGTCATCAGTAGTAGCACAGAATGCTTCCAAGTCGATCTCCCCCCGAGGAAGTGCATGGAGTAGATATGAGGCTTTTATGAAGTCACCCTGCTGCAGCATTTCCCAGGCCCACGAGTCCCAAAGAGGTCCACACTTCAATCGGTCGTTTTCCCGAGAGGTTGTGTCATTGATAGCCGCGGACCATACCTTATAGGCAGCCCAATGTACATCGGACCGGCAAAGCATCAGAGCAATGGCGTTGGAAATCTTGAGATTCAAACGGCGGCGGGTGAACAATTCCGTGCCGAATTCGAGGGCTGCTTGGGTGTCGCAGACGTATTCCACTGCTAGAGCATATTCTGCCAACTGGTCATCTTGGTCAAACCGTTCAACCAACGATCGCAGGCTCCGTCGCACCCAGTCTGTGTCAAGGGAGTGAGACTGGCGAAGAATGGCTCTGCTCCACGACTGAAGAGAGGAAAACCAATTTGCCGAAGGAAATAGTGTGTCTGCGCTGTGCAAGAAGTTGACGACTGGGAATGAGAACGGCGAAACGGGAACATGCGAGTCATCATCAACATCGGATGGGAGCCAATCGGAGAGTCGGCTTTTCACAGTGTCCATGCATTCATTCCGTAGGAAATTATCACCGTTCCAAAGCCGACTTGTCTGGGAATTTGCAGGAGTAGTCAGATGTGGCAAGTGGCAAAAGTACAAGAAGGCATTGACGATATCTTCGGACGCAGTCGTGTGCCAGAACGGGGACAGGATATCACGAAGGTCAGACGCGAGAACCACCGAGTACGCGGTATCCACATCATCTCCGTAGTTGTCCACACTTCGGGCTGGCATTTTGAGACTTTGGATGCGGTTCCTCTCAGAGCTTGCCCAAGATGAGAAAAGGGACGAAAGGTCAACATGAGCACCAAGCTCACGATTGACAGAGTCGACCCTGGATTTCTCGCCTCGCCAGCCTTGTCCGTCAACCTCACCCAAGCGCGCAACTTCGGAGTCCCAGTATTTGCCAAACTGCAGAATAGCCTCGTCGGGGTCTCCCTGAAGGTAGTCATCCGGCCGGAAGCAAGCGAAGTCAAGTGCAGCCTGCCAGAAACCAACTGCAAGTTCAGTGTACCCTGCTTCACGGAGTAGAAGTGTCAAACGCAGAAACAGGTAGCGTTGAACTTGAGATGTACCAGAAGCATTCGGATCGCCGTCGATGCGCTTGATGTAATTGACCAACAAGGACTTGAAATCTTCAAGGGCAAAGTCTTGGAAGTCTGTTTGTCGAAGATTCAAATGCATCAACTGGAGATTGATGGATTCGGGATTCTCCTTCAAGGTCTTGTCCCATTCCTCCCATAGTTTCTTTCTGTCCCAGAGCTGGCCACCTTCCTGAAGGCGGCCTAGCAAGAGCAGATCCTTGTGAACAGTGTCACCACAACTCGCCAGGGCCTTGTCGTAGAGTCCCAGTCTCGTACTGGCCACGCTCTGACGTTCTGCAGATGTCAAAGGGCGATCATCTTCCCCGGGACCAAGAATCAGAGCATACTGGAGGTCAATGAGCTGGAGCCACGCCGCAACGTCTTTCCGGTCGTCGTTCAAAGTATGCCATAGTTTGTTCTTGAGAGCTTGGCGCTCAGCTTCAAACTTGACTTCACGATCACCAAGCTGGCCGTCCTCACCATTGATAGGTTCCATGCCCCTGGGATGCACATCTTCAACCTTTGCTTTGCCATGGATAGAGCGGTAGGCATGATGCTCGTCGTTTGAATCACTTTCATCGGCATGGTGTCCAGACTCGTTCTTGGTAGCCCGATCGAGTGAAATGGTAAGGTGCTCCAGCTCCTCGGTGGAAGGAGGATTGGCATCCTGTTGGAGGCGGTAGAGCTGCGTTGGCTGCTTTACAGGCCCA
This sequence comes from Penicillium sp. PF1803, assembly GCA_023626575.1. Classification (NCBI taxonomy): domain Eukaryota; kingdom Fungi; phylum Ascomycota; class Eurotiomycetes; order Eurotiales; family Aspergillaceae; genus Penicillium; species Penicillium sp. PF1803. The sequence goes on along the minus strand of JAMAGZ010000081.1, from coordinate 150,215 downwards.
GACAACGGTCCAGAAAACATGGCGTTTCGAGACTTGATGCTTGTGTCGCGTAGAACTATGCTGTCACCATCCTGGTAGTTTCGATGGATTCGCAAATTCGGAGGTAAACCCAGCACCTGGCCTGAGCCAGATCGTTGGTACAGAGGGGTGTCGTAACGATGTGTGGTTCCATATTTGAGAATAGAGCGATCGCCCTCCGTGTTGATGAAATAGAGCTCATGGGACTTCAGATGAGAAAGGTCTCCGGATGCAGATTCCATAGCCGATTCAAGGGCTGTCTCCTTCTCATGACCAGGCTCGTCAAGCGAGGTGCGATCGCGAGTTCTCTCATGTTTCCGAGTAGCTTGAAGGTCCCGGGATGCAAACCGAGCAGCGTTAAAGTCTCGGGATGCCGATTTGATAGCCGTTGAGGGTGCGTCCCCCTTCTCGCGGGCGGGCTTTTCGTGCGACGTGCGATGGTGAGATGCTTCATTTTCTCGAGAAGATCGGTGGTCTCCCGATGTAGATCTCGCAGTCGATTCATGTGGTTTCTCCTTCTCGCGACCAAGCTTGTCGTACGATGTGTGATCGCGAGCTCTCTCGTGTCCCCGAGAAGGGCGGTGGCCTGGGGAGGGGGACCGGGTGCGATCATGACGCACGGATTCACGCCGATGATAAGGAGAATATCGGCGGTCTCGGTTCAAGGATCGCCGGGGAGAACGGGATCGATGTTCATCGCGCCGTTTTTTGCCAGCCGCGCGATCAGCCTCCGAAGGAGCCGGCGGAGGCTTGAAACTGGAGAATGTAGGGACAGGCTTTTTGTCCTTGATTAAGTGTTAGAAATTGCCCATTTAATGAAGACCGCGATTCTGAACTTACCTGGGAACCCGACGACTCCATCGTCGTGAGACCAGTTAGCTTGTTCCAATCGTGTGGGTGTATCTGATAGTCCGGAGAAACGAAATTCCGGTGGTGAGGGAGCAAGTTGGTGGGTCTGGAAATATTCGGAAGAAGGTTAGTCCGAAGTTGAGGTGATGGAAGAAGTTCGGAGAAAGGATAGTCCGAAGGTGAGAGATGGAAGAAGTTCGGAGGAAAGTTAATCCGAAGGTGAGTGAAGGCGGGAAGTAAAACAGGCGGTCAGGAGGAAAGATTAATTTTGCCAGGGAAACGACCTAGGCGGTGAAGTGATCAGCAACACCAGCTTTGGGAAAAAAGATGTTCCAATTAAGGAAGGCGGTATGAGCGGGCCGGACAGAAAAAAAAGTTCCTGGTAAACGGTTCGACAAGAATCTTGCGCGAGCCCACCTGGGAACTACTCAGCACCTTCGAACATTATAGAGATGGCTCACTGTGGTCTGTAGTGGAATTTGAAGATTGCATTCATTCCCTACCATGGCGTCCTCTCTCGCGGCGCAGTTATCGCAAATCGCGGCCAAGTCGACCCACGAACTCGACCTTAAAAAGCAACGGGTCTCGCATTCACAGTCATTAATTTTTGATCGGAAGGTTGCCTCTACACAGGACTTTGATACCATCTACGATATTTGCTATGATGGATTCCGGGAACTTTGTTCTCTTGATCCTCGGTTTGAGGAGTTTGGGCGCTCCATCTTTAGCGAGCAAAGCAAGGCTGAAGATCGAACCCAATTAAGCAGCTCGCAAAATAAGGAGCTGGACGCTGTGGTTGAATCATTCCTGGCGCTTGTTGGAGGGCGACTGCAGTTGAGTCCTGCAGTTAAGGCTGTGGACTGGCTAGTCAGACGTTTCAGGTATGCTGCAAACTTATGTTCATGGAATCAAGGATGAAACTAACCATCACGTTAGGGTTCATGAATATAACACGGCTTGCATCCTACTGACATTCCTCCCTTATCACACCACACCGCTCTTCCTCAACCTGCTCTCGATCCTGCCCAACGACCTGACGCCGACATTCAAAGTCCTCTACCCATATAAGACCGGCCTCATCAACCCACCCCGGCATCCGATTGTGCACAGCGCTACCACAAACAAAGCATTTTTCGCTGCACTGAATGAATATGTCCTCAAAGCCTGTGAGCAACAGGCTCAAAGCCATGCTCTGCTTTCATTTTGGGCGGGTATTATCACCGAGGCTGTGGCAGGCATGCTGGACAGCGCTCGTGCTGGTCGGAGGGAAGCCGAGAAGCAAAAGCATGAAGATATTCTTATCCGTATTCTGCCGCCTTTAAGCCGGGCTTTCACCATGAAGAAGGTTTCTGAGCTGATCGTCAGTTGCTATATGATCTCTGTCGTGCTCGCTCAAAAGGCCTCCCTTACTGATGATGTCCTGGATGGGTTGATGGAGAGTGTGGTGACCTCCTGGACTGAAGAGACCCTCAGCTCCGGTCTTATCTGCCTCTCAGTCTTGGCGCAACAGAAATCGTCTGCCAGTATTTCTAAGAAGGTTTTCAAGGCCATCTTGCGCCTTGAGCGCCCCATGCAGCAATTGTCCGAGGTCACCACTCAGTATCAGACTTCCAAGCTTTTACTTGGCCTTGTTGCAGGATGCGTTAGCAATCTTGACAAGCAAAAAGACAATATTCGCCTCACACTTCTCTCGTCCATTTTCGAAACCGCTGTGCTTCAAGGCGATGACATCCAAGCAGCTATGGCTCTCGTCCTGAAGGCTGCAAGCGACTCCGAGGAGGCCCGTGGGATGTCTCTGGATGTCCAAACTCAACTCGCTGAACTTGTTCAGGGATTCAGTCGGTCTAGCTCTTTGCAACCAATTTTCCAGAAGACTTTGGCTGAGGCATCTCTCAACATTCCTGCACTCGAGCACAACCTGCAAACTGTAGTTGAGGCCCCCGTACCCCCAGCCATTGAGGATGTGGACATGGAAGATGCGGATGATGAGGATCTGGACAACTTCACGCCAGCCCTTGAGTCTCTGACCAACGAGCCGCTGTTCTCAACATCCTTCCTCAGCAAGCAGTCTATCCCCGAGTTTGAGAACCTCGTACAGGTCTTCGCACTGGCTGGAGATTCAGAGGTCCGAATCGAACAGTTCACCAATCTTTCGATTCTTGGCAAGAACAGCGCTTTCAAGAGTCCCCAGTTTATCTCGTTCTTCACTCGTGTTCTTTCGGGTCCCTTCCCTATCGGCACAAAGGTTGCTGCGTTGAACGTTCTCTCCTCTGTTCTAGTATCGGCATCGGGTGAATTTGATCCTCAAGCGCTACTGCCTTTCCTGATTGTTGGTGTTACTGACCCCTCGGAACGCATCCGTCGTGAATCTGCTGGAGCTCTGGCCATACTCGGTTCTTTGTACAAGAGCAGCAAGAAGCTAGATGGGACCAAACCCTGGGCCTCCGATGCTATCTATGGCAAGGGCAAGGGATCAACTGCCATTCAGTGGCTACCTTCTTCCGATGTAGACAAGGTGCTGGAACACGCGATTCTTCCCGCCCTTGAGGAGTACATTCTTGATCCCAACCACATTGGTAAGGTGATTGACGCTACGCTCCGAGGGACCGTTCTCTCAGAGACTTCGGGCGCCCAGGAGCTCAAGAAGTCTCTCCGGACAAGTCTCTTCACCTTCCTCTGCTCGCATGTTGTCAGCATGCCGGTCTTCTCACCCAAGTTCACTCTGCTGCGCATTCTCAATGATGTCAAGAAGGTGTCAGGTACCAGCCGCACGACGGAGCTTCTCCCTCTCCTCGAATATTGGCGCGATCTCAGCCAGACAGATGTTGATGATATCTGTACGAAGGAGCGCCTGTCTGCCGCCGACAGTGAAGGCCAAGTTGTCGCTATCGTTGCTTCTCGGGAAGAGGAGGCGTTTGAAATTCTCTTGTCTAACATCACCCCTCGCGCTAAGTCTCTCAGAACTTCGTTCGTGGTAGCCGTGTTTGACCGGATGAAGGACATCTGGCCCAAGGCTCCGGAAGACCGTCAATTGATCGCCGCTCAAAAGCTGCTGGACATTTCTCTTGGTTTGTCCACTGGCGAAACATCCATGGCCGACTATTGCCGTGATGTTCTGCGCAGTGTTGAGCTGTCAGGAGCTATTCTTGTAAACTTTGTCAAGAAGATTCCTGTTTCTCTGACCGATATTGAATCTTTGGGACCCGCCCCTAAGCGACGACGGACAAGCCAGAACAACATGGTGGCTATGACCGTCAAGGATGAAGCGGAGCTAAGCAAGCTCATGGACAAGATGACTCTCATTCTGGAAATCATCGATAGCTCAGACCCTGGCTCTCACCCTGAACTGGCAGATGGCCTCTTCCAGACACTTGCTGCCCTCCACCACTTCAAATCCCAGATCCAGTCCGGCATGAGCTATCTCCTGAGTTTGACCTTGGGAAGTCTTTTGGCCATTGTCAACAAGTCCAAGGGCTCTCCCAAGCCCTTGTTCGATACCTTGGCCATTCGCGCCGATCTGGTCGTGGATTGTGTGCGGACCACTGACAGCCCTCAGGTCCAGAATGCTGCTCTCCTGCTCGTGGCTGGTCTCTCTGTCATTGCTCCGGAGCTTGTCCTTCATAGTGTCATGCCTATCTTCACATTCATGGGATCCAGCGTTCTCCGGAAGGACGATGATTATTCAGTTGCTGTCATCGATCAGACTATTGACCAGGTTGTTCCGGCTCTCATCCAGTCTCTTCGCAACCAAAAGCGCGATATCGTTTCGGGAACTTCAGAACTGCTGCTCAGCTTTACTGCTGCCTTTGAGCATATTCCGTCCCACCGCCGCCTCCGCCTCTTCCATGCTTTGATCACCAAGCTTGGTACCCAAGACTTCCTGTTCGCTGTCCTGGCCATGTTGGCCAACCGCTATGCCACCGACAAGGATGTTCTTACATTGATGACTGGCGTTGCGTCAGACACTACTCCCGTTGTGGAGCTCACCACCTACAGCAAGTATCTGAACCTCGTCATTGACGCACTGAAGCCCAAGCCTGGAATCTCCAAGGTCCTGCTCGGCATTAGCAGTGATGATGGACGTGACCCTCAGAAGGTTGCCGTTGATCTGCTTCGTGACCTCGCTCACTTGCTCAAGCATTCCTCCCTTAAGGCCAAGTTGGAAGCTGCATTTGAGGTTGAAAATGAGGTCGCCGATCAAGTCCGGGCTTGCTTCTCGCGGGTACTGGAGCAGGTTCTGGGCATCGGCGAGTCTGTGCAGAGCATGAAGCCTGTTAGCCAGGCCTGTGGCGAGGTTCTGGGCTCCCTGTTCGGCACACTGTCTCTCGTTGACTTCCTGGATACCATTGAGGTGCTGCTTCAAGGACCCAATGATGATCTTCGACGCAAGGTGCTTCGTTTGCTGGAGAACCGTCTCCGTCAAACCCCTGAGCGCGATAGCGAGTCTCAGATCCGCGTGCTGGACTTCCTGCCTACCTTGGTCACCATCGTTCAATCCTCTCCAGATTCGCTCCTCAAACATGCTGCTGTTGCTTGTATTGATCGTATCACCGAGAAGTACGGTCGCAAGGACCCCTCAAAGGTCATCCCAGCAGCTCAGGTTGTCGCCAGTGCATCCTGCCTTGGTCAAAATGATGAGCGCATTCGCATCATGGGTGTTCTGTGCCTCGCCTCCATGGCTGAGGTTCTGGGTCAAGCTATGATCCCTGCTCTCCCCGACGCGATGAGCCGGTCTCTCGAGCTGCTGGAACTGAGCTTGACCCCCAACAAGGAGAACTCGCGCCTCCATGATGCTGTCTTCTCGCTCTTCGCCGCTCTGCTTGTCAATCTGCCATTCATGATATCCGCTGGTCACCTCGACAAGATCTTGCGACTTGCATTCAGGTCCACCGAGGCGGACCTCGAAGATAGCTCCGATGATAGCCGCTTGGAGACTCTTCGCCTAATGGCCTCTCGCAAGATGGATCTCGCCACTACCCTTGGCGCTATCGATCGCAACTGGCACCATGCCGTTGAGACTGGCCCCGCTGCCGTCAATGAGGTCCTGGAAGTTCTCGCACTTGCTGTTGAGAAAAACCCCAAGTCGGCAGTTGTCAAGAACGTCAACGTTTTGTCCAAGATCCTCTTCAACGCTTTCGACCTACGCCGTGAGCAGGCCAGCCTCGGTGACGCAACTGACTTCGACTCCTCCGATCTTGACGAGGCTGAGAGTGCGCTGAACGATGTCACTATCAAGATGATCTACAAGCTCAATGACAGCACCTTCCGGCCACTCTTCATCAAGTTTGTGGAATGGGCCACCACCGGTGTCTCCAAGAAGGACGAGCAGGGCCAGGTCTCGCGACTCACCACCTTCTACACCTTCCTCCAAGTGTTCTTCGGCACTCTCCAGTCTATCGTTACTGGATATTCCAACTACATCTTGGAGAATGTCGTCGAGATCTTGGGTATGGCTGGCCCTGCCAAGGCCACCAAGGCCCTGTGGCTCGCAGCTCTGCGCACACTTCGCAACTCGTTTGAACACGATCAAGATGGTATGTTATTTACCTGTCTACTGCAAGACTTTGCTAACGCATTTTACAGAATTCTGGCAATCCCCCTCCCACCTGGCCAGCATCTCCGGTCCCCTCATTTCACAGCTCGCCCACGCAACTACCTCCAAGACTGCTGCTCTCGTTGCTGAAGAAGTTGTCCCCGCTATTACCGAGTTGGCTGTCGCTGCTGATTCCACCGATAACTACAAGGAGCTCAACATGGCTCTGATGAGGTACCTTCGTCCTTCGACGGCTCCCAACGCCAAGTCTGCGGGTGGCGATAACCCCTTCACCCGTCTTGCTGCCCTCAAGGCCGAGCAGGCCCTTACTGAGCAGCTCGGCGAGGAATGGCTAGCTTTGCTTCCCGAGATGTTGCCTTATATCAGCGAGCTGATGGAGGACGAGGACGAGAGTGTCGAAAGGGAAGTCCGGAAATGGGTGAAGCAGATTGAGGGTGTGCTTGGTGAGCGACTTGATGACATGTTGACTTAGGATGGCCTTTGGTGACCCTTGTACAAAGATCCGCATTTGTTTGGCGTTTGTAAAGTAGACCACCCTGGAGGGCATTCTGTCTGCATAAAAGAATCTTATTTATTTACACTTCATTTCAGCTGCAATGACGCGGCGTAGCTCGCGTGCCTCCTTCATTGATTTTAGTATCCATTTCCAGAATAGCACTCAGTTCTCCGGAACTGGATGATCCTCGGCAGTAACTCCGGCGTTCCATCGATATTTGAAGGCCGGATGATCGTCCTGGGGGCCGGTCTGGCCAGGGGATGAGTACAGGTTCTCGCGGTAAGTTCCCTTCGGCACTGCGTAATCATCCCAGAAGAGTCCTCGCTGACGTAGTTCAGGGATGAGCGATTCGATGATATCCTTGAACGAACCAGGCTTGATGGCATACGCCTGTTTTGAAAAATGCCAGAAGACCCATATCGCTCCAGTACTGCTTAAAGTTGGGATGATATTTCTCTCACCAGGTTGAACCCATCGACGTCGGCTTCTTGAACCCAACGTTCCATGCTGTCAGCAACCTGTGCTGCCGTACCCACGGGGGTAGCACCAAGACCACCGACAGTGATGTGCTGGCCGACAGCTGTCTTTGTCCATTTGGCGACTTCTGGAGTAGCCTTGGACACGGCCGACCTATTTCACTGGATCAATGAGATGCGATTGAACTTAAATGCGGAATACTAACCTGATAGCATTGCTCTCAACCAGGCGCAGCTCTTCATCGTCGCCATAATTGTCCAGATCAATACCCACCCATCCTCCAAAAAGAGCAAGAGCACCATCGATCGTGCCCAGACTGCGGTAATACTTGAAATTCTCCACGGCCACTTCCTCTGTATGACCAAGAACAGGACAAAGCAGAGCCAGGAGCTTGATACTCTGCGGGTCTCGACCAAACTCACTTTTTGCAAGCTGACGAATCTCAGCGATGTTCTTGGCAACTACAGCCGGACTATGACCGGCCGCAAAAATGGCTTCGGCATGTTGGGCTGCAAAGGTCTTTCCAACCTTGGATGTGCCAGCCTGCAGGATGCCCGGAGTACGCTGGGGACTGGGCTGGCAGATATGAGGACCGAGCACACTATAGTACTTTCCGACGTGGTTCATCTGCCGCACACGAGCTGGGTCTATGTAGATTCCACGTTCGCGATCGAGAACGACGGCATCTTGGCGCCAGGGGGATTCCCAGAGCTTGTATGTCACTTTGACGTATTCTTCTGCCAGTGCGTATCGGTCATCGTGCTGTGTTATTGTCAGTTTTCACTCGAAGGTATGTTGTTTGTATGTCGTTAGATATGTATGAGTGACATGTGGCTGCTTGGCTTGGTCTAGGTTTCGCGCAGCAGAGTCAAAATACTCCGTTACAACCTAGAGGTCTTGGTCAATGATTTTCCTTCGCGATCTTTCGCTGCTTTATTTGCAAGGCGAGCACATACATTCCATCCAAGGCTAATGATCGAAAAATTAGCCAACTGCCGCCAATAAGGCTTCATACTCGTTATACATATCGTCCCTTCGTGAGGTGATCCACGGTTTAGAGTCTCCTCGCCAAATGATATGGCGGCTCGTAGGTTGTTGTCACCGTCACTCCAAAGCCGATATTGTTGGTTGCCGCCGCCATAGCCGGAACGACAGCCAGAGGCTCATTGACTGGCCATTGAGCGCCCGAGATAATTGCAGGATCAAGATTATCCGACCCCTTATAAACATTATAACCGCCTTGATGCAGCATCTAATGAGCTTTCGGTTCAATCGACGTGTGATCATGACAAATTGACGTACCTAGCACATCCGCGATGAAGATGCCGTGAAACTTCGCCGGCTCAAGCAATTGGGCCAGCTCTACCCAGTGGTCGATACCGTTGAAACGGTGCGACTAATCTTCGAGGTGGCGCCAGAGGCCTGGCGACTGGTGTCGGCTGCCTACATTTCGGTTAGATACATACAGACATGGAATCGAGCCATAGGGACTTGAAGGGACCGACAACTCACACATCTCCACGAAGGCATTGAGAATCAGTGACTTACGAGGCTTCTCGGAGCCTGTCACATTATATTCTGCGCTCATATTTGCCAAGTATTGAATGTCTTTGAACCGGTAGTTCTTCTCGCTAGTGTCCCATGAGTGATGCGGATAGCATCAAAGTGGGCCGTGATGGCGCGATGCGGGAGATCCTGAGAGGCCCAAAGAGCTACGCCACCCTTGACTGGACGAAGATGAATTAGACTTGGTTCAATTCACGAGTAATATCGCTCCATTTAACTTACTTATTATCCTTAGCCTGGTGGATCTTTCAAATTTCTCGGGCGAGAGATGTTGTACTCTCCGAAGGTTGGGTCGATAGCACGCCGCAAACTTTGAGATATACCCAAGGAGAGTCTGTTGCCCAATAGCGGTACCGATTAGGTGATTCCCCTGTGAATTACCGAGTAGTCTTCGATGACTATTTATCCAATTGAAATTTCTGAGTGAATTCATGTCAGAAATACTAGTCAAGTCATATGCATCGCATCAGGGTTCACTATCTGTATAGCATTAGCGAGCTCGAAGTGCCAACCGACGGCGATCCTCACCGTTTTCCTTCATAAAGAATAGTTTGGAATGCGTGTGACACAATAAATGAGCAGACATAAAGAGGGATAAGTATGATGATTGAAGTTTTGATAAACGCCCCATATCTCAAACTTACGCCTTCCTAGTTTTGGCAGATCCTCCCCGGCTCCATGGAAAGCGATGGCTTTTAAACTTTAAATTTTACTATTTCTTGCTCGCTTCTCAGTCTCCAAAGTACCTCATAATAAGCATATATCAAATCATCGTGGGTCTCATTGTGCTTATTGGCTGTGACGATACCAACGACACGGCCTGCCATCAGATACCATGAACACCCCCGTCGCGCATAAGGGAGATAGCATCCCGGCTACAAAACCGGAGGGATTGCCTACTTCGCGACCCCGTAGGCTCTAGGCACAGTCATAAGCTCTGTTGCCCTTGGATTGGAAAATCAGCCCAACTTCCCGACTCATCCTCGAGTAAGCTCGTCAATTTCTGCCTTCAAGGCTTCGCTCCCTTGCTTACCCTAGTTCTAACGGATGACTTCTTTTGAAGGTAGTGGTGGACTGGTTCTTCCATATGCAGTGATGACCATCGCAGGCAAAGGAGGCGCGGCCGCTGTCATTCTCATGACCTTCGTGGCTGACTTCCACACTCTCTGCACAAGTTATTGCGGTCAGCTCGATTTTAAGCTTTGACGTGTATCGAGAATATTTCAAGAAGTCAGCCACCGACCGTGATTTGGTTCGTTCTAGTCACTTCGGCGTGATCTTCTTTGCTGCTTTCTCTGCTGGGTTCTGCACCATGCTAAACTACTTCGGTATCGACCTCGGCTGGGCACTGTACATGCTGGGTCATTCAAATACGTATGTATATAGTTAGTTCGACGAATTTTTTGACAAACAATGTTCGCAGGGGTCTTTACTTGCCCTGGAATTTTCCCGATGATGCCGTGTGGCTTGGAACAGCGTCTCATTTTGGGGAGGGGGCGAAGTCTCTGTTGCTAGTACTGGCCAAGTACTGCCTTGTATGTATAGCACCGTGGCTTCTTGCTTCTCGCCAATTCCAAATTCAATTCTCATCACCCTGCTCCGACCACAAAATTACGAGTGGGCGGATTTCTGAAAAGTGAAGCTTGCGCTTGAAAAATTGGACAGTGACTTGACCACCGCTCATCTAAACGAGTCCCCTGATCACAGTGAAGATAGTAAGTAGCATTGAGAACGGGCGTGTTCAAACTGCTGCTTTAGAGTCCAAAGAGCTGAAGCGATGGGGCCGTATTGCGGCATTTTAGTCCATCGCGACATTCTTGGGACACTGGGCGCTTTGGCCCTTGCCGATGTATGGACCTCGCTATGTTTTGGAGAAGAAGGTATGCACAACCCGTTTGCCATTTGGTTTCACTTCCACTTTTACGGATTCCAGATTCCAATTGACTCTGATACGGGGATTTCACTACGTTGTACCTTTTCGCAGCTTGTTTATCATGAGGTCTAATAGCTAAGCCGTTGCCGCTAGCTAGCAAACTTTCTAACCTTTTCTGGTATATGAAAACTAATACAAAGACATCCAAACAAATCGTATTCGAATATTGAAAAATTTAGATAAGCGAGAGGCTATTCGCCGCCTAGCGGACGATATCCCACAGTGACTTGCACTGGGTGAGCAATGGTAAGGAGTGTCAAGAATTGAAAATTCTACGTCAAATCAAATGCGTTGATCAAGGGATCATCCAATTTAGCTGGATGGGAAACCAGCCTTCAGGTTATCATAGGAGGAGGCGGGGTAGCTCAGCTCATTCTGGCTCTGGTCTAGAGCACCAGTGCCACCAAACTGGTTGACAACCTAGAAAGACAGTGTCAGCTCATGCGGAAGCATAATTCGTTGTCACTCAGGAGGCATACCGTGGTAATCAAACTGTCTGAACCATTCTTGTCGCTGCTGCTCTCCCACCACATTCCACCGCCAAGACCCTTGGACTGGATGTACTGCGCCTTCAGCTGCGCAACCTGGGGAGTGTCGTAGCTAACCATCATGCGCTGTGTAGAGTCATAGCTGTAGCTTGCAACAGGCTGGCTGAGGTAGTTCACAGTGGCACCAGTCAGGGGCAAAGCCTTGTAGTCCCACACACCGTTCGCCCAACTGCCACTACCAACTCCAGTATAATTAGTTCCAGGTCCATCGGTGTTCATGAATGAGCGACCATAGAGAGGCATGCCCATCACAATCTTGTTGGCTGCCACCCCATTCGCGGTATAGTAGTTAATAGCTTGGTCCGTGTTGAAGGGTGTACTAGCTGGATTGCTAGTTGATCCGTAGATGTTGGCATCGTGGCCGGCGATAGTGTCCCAGCTTCCAGAGTAGTCATAGGCCATAAGATTCCAGAAGTCCAGGTATTTGTCCATTTGGGCGAGCTGGAGCTTTTGGTAGTTTGCAGGGCCTGGATTTATGTTAGATCTGAACTAGATACAATGAAATGCCACCAGGACCAAGCTTACCAGCTGGGCTTGCAAAAGTGATCAGGAAATGATAGTTACTCGCGTTGGCCGCGCTGTAAGTGTCCAGGGTCTAGATTCACATAAGCTTTAGCACCTCAAGTATATGCAAGATGAGATCTTCCTACCGAGCGTAGTTGTGCCAGGGTGGAGACTAGGTCGTCAGCCTGAGCACTATTGGCAGGGTACTAGGCCAGTTAGTCATTTCACTAACAACAGACGGAGAATCTTTAAACTCACCTCCCAATCAATGTCAACTCCATCAAAGCCGAGATTCTTGACCAGGTTCGTTGCAGATGAAGCAAAAGTTGCTCTTCCAGAGGCAGTACTCAAAGGACTAGCAAAGTTGCCCGAGTAAGTCCAGCCGCCGATAGAGAGAAGCACCTTAAGCTTTCGGTTCTTCTGCTTGAGCAAGAACAACTGCTTAATGCAACCGTAGACATTGTTTCCAGTATCACTCCATGAGTCTCCAGGATAATGTTTCTCGATATCGGCCCAAGAATCTGACATGTACACCTCTCCGGTTTCCGGATGGACGTTGGCAAACGCGTACAGAACATGGGTTAATCTCTCAGCAGGGAGATCCTGAGGGTTGAAATTACGTCCATAGATAGCCTGATATTGTGCACAAATACTTGTTAGCCAGCCTGTGTTGAGCGAGCAGATAACTGTAACTTTATAGTACTTACCCAGTTGACAAAGTAGGCAACGGAGAGATATCCAGCCGCATCGCGAGCATCAAGCTCGGCTGTATGAGTGTCATGGGAAGGAATGACAGCAGCTCCTACGAGCCATCCTAGGCCCAGGAGAAAAGGAAGGATAAATCTCATGGTGAATGAAAGTTTGAAGAATTTGTCGAAGGAATGTCTAGTCGAGCCAGCGACGCTTGAGGTTGGAGAATGCCAAACGAGAGTTGGGACGGCGAAAACGCCACTATTTGTAGTTAGCGGAAACTACAATTCAACAATAAAGTTGTCTCCCCTCCCAGTCGGAAAGTTGGACAAGAGGAATGTAGAACAATAGCCTCATGGTCCGCCAGACCGAACGGCAGGTTCTCTGCAGAGTGACTCTACGAGATAAACCCCATAGTTCTACACTCGATTCCTACTCGTTCGCGCAACCATGCAATTTGATCCAAAGTGGAAAAAGCGCGGAAGATCAAAGTATTCGACAGCAGCACATGGTCAACGTGGTCACCACAACAGTCCCAGCAGCCATCCACAAGAGACCGTCACATTCCCGGGAACTGCAAAGAAGCCATCCGAAGGCACCGGATAACGAAGGCTTGCCAATACCCGAAGGCATCACGATGAGGAGATATGCAACGGCTCGATGATGGTGGAACAACGTGCTACCAGGCAGCCCGGCGATCCTCAGTGTCGGATCTCGCCGTTGAGGTTTTTTGTTGTCGGCGCCCAAACAGGGAAGCTAGAAGACCCCGCAAGGGGTAACATTCTCATCTCCGAACTTTCCCCTCGGTCGCCCTAGATACTTCAGGGTGTATCTTGAGGTTGCTCGTTAGCTTAAGATTTCTTGCTCAGGCCGGTGGAGGGTGTTGCATTTCTGGTCCCTATGCCCGAGTCTGGGAGTAGGGTGGCCGAATGTAACTTGAATCATAGTGTCATCCAGGCCGCGATGGGAGATTTGATAGCACTAACAAAAAAGAGTCTAGGGCAGCTCACCAGGCGTCGCGACTGACGAATAGCATTAGAAAGGGTCTTCGTCCTCGGTGCAAGCTGCAGGAACGCATCACCCGCGCGATAAGCCAATGTAACACTCGTCCCCATGCGACCGGGGCATGTGCCATACCACCCAAGACGGGGTGTGGCCCCCTAAAGTTAATCTCTCGGCTTTTCAGAAGACACTCTGGATGAAGTAAATGTGAGCGTGATTTTTCAGTTGAGTCATTCCGAAGTAAGATCTGGGGAATGACGACCGAAGGGGGTACAACAGTTTGTTGATGTATGACACGACCACGACTGGTGAATCCGGGACAGCTTGTAGAGAGCCTCATCGCTCCATTCCTGTGACAGGGCTATACAGTACTTCCCAGTAGGAAGTCCCCGCAAAATGTCAGAGATCTCGATCTTCAACCACGTTGAAGAAAGGCTGAAGAGAAACAAAGTGAAACCGGGGCTGCTTGGCGTAGTTGGGAACAGGAACCAGGCCCCTCGGATTGTTGCACCAGTTACACCAGTGCGCTCGGCCCCCGCAGTCGCCCTGAGCTTAATTTCGCTTACTGCGGGTGATGATCCTCTCTAAACCTGCATTGTCTAGGTCTGATTATCTTCAGGTCTGGTTCATGTGTCTTTTGCTTATTCGAAATATGCATACACACCGTCAGTTGGGCAGATTTTAATCAAATGATGCATGACACAGCTGTCACCCCAACAGCTGAGAAGCCACCCATTTCAAATTGCCTAAAGACGAGCTAATCTTACTAATTCGAACCTAATCTAGGTTGAGTTGGAGTTGTCCGCGCATGACCAGGCTGCCGAGCCCCCAGACTCTCTGTAGCTGTCGATAATGCCGACCACGGACCCATACGTGCCCGCTATCATCAGGAATGTCCCCGAGATTACCACGAATATGCTCCAGCAGACCATCAAGGTCCACTTAAGTGATCTATCGACCTTGCCTTGACTCCAATTGTCATATAACCACATACATCCCATGGGCTGGAAGGACATCATAGTTCCTAGCAGGGCCCCGATTAGGGATACGAGATTATTGAAAACGGGAATGGCACTGGCAATGATATAGGCCACTACTGTGATTCCGAGGGTGCAACCCAGCCAGCTCACCCAGTGAACAGCAGTGTTGGTAGTTAAATGTCGGGAGCCTTGCAACATTCGAATAAAGATGTACTTGGCGGGCAGCTGAATCTTGTTAGTCTTGTACAAAAGTAGCGAGTGGAATATAGAGTAAAGACCGACATGAATAACAAGCATCGTGCTAGCAATCAAACCTGGAAGTGCAAAGCCATAGCTGATCTTTTTCGTAGTAGGGCCCGCCGAGCCAAGGGCGGGCGATGCGACGTAGGAGCCACAGTAGTAGTATACGACACATCCGATGGTAAGATAGACTGAGGTTACCACCGTCTGGCATATAATCAACGACCTGGTATAGTGGCGAGGCTCGCGCATTTCCGAGACTATGGAAAAGAATGCTGGAGTGCCTGCATAGGCAAACACAATTGAAGACACTGCGGCAATAGCGTCGGCAAAGCTCGGACTAGCAACAATCTTATAGTCGGATACCCAAACCCCTGTCTGTGGTGCGGCAGAAGGACGATCCTGCACGCC
The DNA here is from genome assembly GCA_023626575.1 of Penicillium sp. PF1803. Taxonomy (NCBI): domain Eukaryota; kingdom Fungi; phylum Ascomycota; class Eurotiomycetes; order Eurotiales; family Aspergillaceae; genus Penicillium; species Penicillium sp. PF1803. The sequence goes on along the minus strand of JAMAGZ010000081.1, from coordinate 134,947 downwards.
AACGGCAATCGTCACGATGAAAACTGTCATGAGCATTAGATCAACTTCAAAGTCCTCACGCTATGATGATGAAACCCACTCGATGTAAGGATACAAAACAATCCTACCCATGCCACCCAACTGATCCGACCCAGTGTTTGGATACTTGATAGCATGAAACCTACTATAGCTGCGACTGCGACGAAGATAGCAGTGCACGCACCATGGGTAGATACCGCGTTGAGAGAGATCGAGATGCCGAGCATGCCGGAGCCGGCGACAAAGACCCAGTCTGTTTCATGATTAGATATCTGTATAAACAAAAAGACACCTTGAAATGTACTCACAGAGACAGAACGCAAATCCGAAAAGGTAGCGGCCAGCGTTACCAAACATCAAACCGCCCGCATCGTCAATGCCATAGACATCCCTGTGTCGAAGTTTGAACAGGCCGATGATATAGTCGGACCAGGTTGTGATAGCAGCAATCGCGCATAGGATAATGACTCCTGGTACTAATCCCAGTGTATCAAAGGCAACCGGTATGGAGAGGACACCTAGTCCAATCTGGGTCTTCATCATCAAGGCTGCAGTTCCTAGCCATCCTACCTAAAAGCAATGTCAGTTGAGGAAGCTAATCCTGGAGCTCCCAATAGAACAATAGCGCACGTTTCGGTAGTTCGGACCCTCGCCCGTTATCGCTCCAAAGACAGCATCGTCGCTGTTGGCCTGATCCTCGTAGATTTGGTCGATCTTTGAGGGATCGGACTCGTCATGTTTCTTATTACTCATATTGAAAGCGTCAGACATTGTTGCTTCTATATTGAAAAGACATTTCAAACTAGAAGAAGTATCCGGGACTCGAAGGCACTACTTAAATGTCTTCGATACGACGCCGGGGGCTGGGCCGAGACGTGCATTAATAGTATTGCGGGTCCTAAGATTGTCATAGCATACATCACCAAAGGCGATATTGCGAGCAAAAATTCAATTTCTCTGTCAGGACCAGTGAGTAACTTTCCGTTGCTATCCATCAGTTCTACGTCAAGGAGATAATTGCTGCTGAACTGCTACAAACGTTCTTCTCGCGTGGACCTTGGATTAAGGTTGATCATCATAAATGCCTCAACATTCACAAAAACGGCGCAAAATCTGGCCCCTCGCCTTCCTCAACGGACTAGTACCTAATTGCCGATTGTTATCTAGCAAAGGCTCCAACTGTGACAATTGACGTATGAAATCCACATTGCCCCAAGCCCGATATCGCTTAAGATGCCGACCCCAGATGCGCGAAGCCCGGCGGCCTTCCCGAAACCGGCGCATCTCGCTGAACTATATTTTGACTCCCTTCAGCCCTTTCAATGGCGGCTTGCAAGGTCAACAGAGTTCTTTGAATTCATTTGATAGGCTTTGAATTCTTTGCAAGTACAGTTTCGTGACCTTTCCGTTTATGAAATGCTGAAAAGTTGAGATAATTCGCCGCCAAGTGCCGAGACGCTCATCATCGGCTAATCAGCAACCTCAGTTCCGCAGACTCCACAGTGTCTTTCCTGAGCACCAGTGGCTGATACGCTGATCTGCTCCGCGTTTTCAGCTTTGGTTGATGCGGGGAGATATGTAAACATCCCGGCAAAAGTACTGGCTCGTGAAACTGGCCGGTAAGCTATCCGACATGTCTTCGAGTGAGTTGGCTATGGGCGCGATGTATATCTACGTAGATTAAGATTCGGTCGTCGATAATCAAGCCTACACAAAATCAAAAACTTTTTATCATGTAGACCAGTGTATTGAGTCCCCACCAGAGATAGGCAAGTCCGGCTATGCATCTCAGCGAGTGAAGTCAGAGGCTACGTCAATAACAGAAACACTGTTGAACTACGGCAACCCTTCCGAGATGACATCCTTCAACGATACACCAAGGCAGTTAATCTCTATGAAACAACAAACAATTCTGGATTTCATCGGATTTAAGTTAAGTTATCTCACTGGATGGGCTCAGGAGGGCCATGATGAAACGACCGACTTAGGATAGAATAGAAAAACACCCTGTTTTATTATCTATATGTTATGTACAGTAAATGCTAATAAGCTAATAACTGGGTGTGCTTGGGATCCTCTACCTCAATTTGTAGCAAAGGTATATTTCCACTTTGTAGAAGGCAAGTGTCTGGGTTTTGACAACCTTAAACTAGCGAGGAAGTCCTACATAGCCGAGCCATGAGATATTCGCGAGAGATCTTGATAATATTAAGCTTGAGGTTGATATCTGAGGTGTTTATTCATTGAGCAAGCCCTATCAGCAGGTATCTGACTGGCATTCAATCTCAAGTTGTCGTACAGATAGCGCAGGCAGATTTCCATTCTTAGAGTCGAGCTGATCACAAGCTCCTATTTAACCCTGGTATCTAATATGGACGTCCTTGTCATTCGAGACCTGATTTTGATTCGACAGTTCAGTTTAATTTTCAATCATACATAGCATACGGCATTTCTGGTTCAAACGGTGGGAGAATTCCAAGACCGAGATTTGGTGGGTGAAGAACGGGTCGGCTGGCCGGACTTCCTGTTGGACTATATCGAGCAGCGCAGCCAAAGCAACGGCATGTGTATGAATGCGTTGATGTCAATTTTGAAAGGAAGCTAGGTAGAGATGCCCTAGGCAATGAGTAGCAGTTGCAGGTACCCGGGCTAGCGTTGACGCAAAGTTCAACAATGGTAAACGATCAACCAGAGCTGCACCTCCACTCTTAGTTGACAAACCTCTCCCCTGATGTTACTATTCCTAATAAAAGCTTCCTAAAAGCCAACCTCCTGCTAACGCACTGCCATGGATCAACCAACTCCACCAACAGCAGCGCAGCGTGCCCTCGCCATCCCGGAGATAGTGGCAGAAATCTTCACAAACCTTATCCAGGAACGACGTGGAATGCCAGACTTTGGAGATCCTTCAAGTGCTCAAGATGCGCGATGGCTACTTCCATGTGGTCGTGTCAGCTCCCTCTGGTGGGCCGAGGTCATGAGGTACATCTGGCGATTTCCAACACTAGGAATAAAAGCATCGCTTGACCAGCGTTTTGCGAAAATCCATCCCTCTCGTCGCCAGCTCTATGCGGACTTCGTCAAACGAGCCAAAATTGTATCTGCACACACAGCAGACTTCCCTTGGAGAGTCTCTATCCTACGTGGTCTAGACTTTCCAAAGCTGGACTCACTGGCGTTATGTATTGACTGTTCACATGACAGAATCTTGCTGCCCTGGCCGCAAGCTCCCAATGTTGAGGATCTGCACATTCAGAGCATTAAGCAAGTTGGTAAACGGGAGAATGACTACATCTGGGCAAAGGCTCTGCGCAAGCGAACATGGTCCAATCTCCCCAGACATATCCAGGTCTGTTCCTCTCTTGTGTGAGCTTGTCGTCCCCTCAACTGACCATGTCTGAACGGCGGTAGGAAAAGTATCCAAAGGTCAAGCGAGTCACAATGGCAATCAAAAGTATCGCCGCTCAGAAAGCCGTTCTGAAACTTGCCAATATGCTTCCCCAAAATAAGATCGACAATTTACAATTAAAGCCATCATTTCCTCATCCTCTGGTGTCCTTTTAGCTATCTTACCTGTTTTGTCGGAGGATTTCTGCTGGAGCATACGGTCAACCCAATTTGAATATTCACCCCCAGGGTTAGAGTTGATACAAAAAATCTCGCTGGATTGACGTCTCCTTGTTCTTGCCCTGGGCCTGGTGTTGTCTATTCCCAAGGTCAATACAATATAACAACCCCAAAATTGAACCTGCACCCTACTGTGTCTCCTCGCGTAGCTGAATTTCATATTGACGGCTAGACCTGGAGAACCTGTGGATGGCGAGTAAGGCATTGAGCCTTCTGATTTCATCCTCCTATTTCCATTCCGTCTTTCGGAATGTCTGGGTTTGCCCAATTCCGCACGAGTCTCCTCCACAAATGCTCTCTCTTCATAACTTAGGTATAAAATCTGATTTCTGACTTGAAGACAGTGTCTGAAATTATTTCCTGGATTATCAGGGAATGCTATCACCAAGTAAGAGGTAAATCGATATCCGACCAACGATTCTAAACAAAGGGAGAGGCATAAAAGTCAGCAAGAACAGCAATGAGATATTTCCGAATTAACCCACATCCATTGTTCTGTTAAGTTCCTTGGCTATGTCTTGTGATAGCGGTCGTGGGGACCAGATCATATCACAAGGTAGAGAGAGATATTTCCGCTGGGTTCAGGGACATGGGCCAATGAGCAGCTTTCCATTGGCGATGAAAAGCTTGCATAAAGTCAACGGGGAGGGGGTGTATCTGCGAGTCGCGTCGCCAAACTTGAATTAAGATCCGCTGTGGGATACTGCCAGATGTATCGCATTGCCTTTCGAAACCACAAACTGTTGACAAGGCCGCATCGCAGTAACATTTGATGAGTGGCAATACCAGGAATGGGCATTTGGGCGTATCATCGCGGATCTCGCCTGGTTCTCTGTCGTAGCTGTCAACGAGCCAGCTGGAAATCTCTACGACGAGTTCAGAGGGTGAGAGAGAGAGTATTTGGTGCGCGGCGGTGGTGCTGTTTTCACTCATTGTTGAGTTATGGCGTTGCTGTCAGTGAATGTTAAGTGATTTGCTTACGATTTGAAACCTGGTGTGCAAAGGGATTTCGCGACTCCTAAAGCCTTGGCAGACAATAGATGGATCGTGCGCATAATAGACACGGGGAAGATTTACCGATAAGTAAATATAAGCAAAACACTGGTCGGAGATTCGAGGCAGAGAACGTGTGCTCTAAGCGTGGAACTCTTAATGCCGGATTTGTCGTCATTTTCGTTCGTCCCCAGGGTGTCCGAATGGCTGGCTGGCTTTGTCGTGAGAGAACGAAGGTTTTGACACAGTTGACCAAATAAAAGTCCATTTTGAGTTAAAATAAGGGATTCTTGCAGAGTATTCAAGATTTCACATTATAACACATAGGAAATGGTTAAACGTAGCCACACCTAGGCCATTACGGCGGTCACTTCCTCCAAAGAGTCGACATTTCTCACTAGCTTTCTTTTTAGCGACAAGAATATAAACACATCCAAGCCTCAAGAGAAGATATTGGAATCTAGGAATACAGTAATTCATCAAAAGAGCATAATGTCGTAGACTAAACGGGGGTATTGAGAAGGAATCGGATATACCTCAGCCCCCGCCTGAGAGGATGCATATACCAAGAAGGCCCACCTATTGCCTTTGGATTTCTTTCATCATAGGGATCCGGTGCTAGGCTTTTGTTCACAAGGATGGGCGATAAGCCCTCGGAAAGAGTCTGGAGCGATTTCTCTGAGACCCTCGTGTCCACCTCAATCAATGTATTCTCGATTTGCGGATAGCTTCTCTGGAGGGAAACGACAAGTCAGTAATAAAGATAGTGGATCTGGCTTCCTTAAGGTTATGTGCAAAGACCTTGACATATGATGCTAGGCAATCCCCTGTCGACGGCTTGACATTCCATAATCCCATGCCTTGATCACCATTGCATGCAGAACCGGGGCAGCAATACTGGGAAATTTGATGATCGGGTCTCGGAGGCGCAGTACAAGCTTAAGGACGCGAAGCCGAGAAAAGTTAACCCCAGTTATGGCAGCACGTGTTTTTTGTAGACCTCGCTTGATTTGGAAGAGATTTCCAGTCTGGATCAAATCAGCGTAAAGTTGGCGGCCAGTTGGGTCTGTCTTGGAGAGCTGCAAGGCGATGTCTGGGACATGAAGCCAAAACCGGCGCATCACTTGTGTCCACCATGTGACGTTGATACAGGCGCATTGAATCATGGTCTGTCGATCGCGGAGGAGGATAGGGAGCCGGCTCGATTGATTCTGTTCGGGTCTTGCGTAGCTGCCAACCACAAGCCAGTCAATGATGCTGGCAACTAACTCTGGGCTTGAAAAAACGCACTGAGAAGCGGTCGTGGGTACAGGACTGTTCATGGCTCTCAAATCGAGAGATTGAAATTCTGGGCCTTCGTGATTGACAAGGTATTGGAAAAATGGCGAAGTGTCTGGCGGCGATGGAGAATCATTTACGGCCTGACTGCAAACTCAGTGACCGGTAAGTTCCTTCTTTGTTGACGTGTTCGTGGTTTCATGTCAGAGATTGAATCCCTGTATTTTAAAGTCCCCAACACCAGAAAGTTCAACATTGCAGGTCACCTTTATGTCGAACACAAAGTGACAGACTTAGTCAATATAAGTTGCCCACTATTTCTATAATTATATTATTCTGTGTCAGAGCATGCCTTCGAGAGGCTCGTACGAAGTTCAGGAGCATCGGTTGGATTTGATATTACCTTTTGAACGCTTTTCGTGATTGTGGCCGAAGAACAAGTGTATTTGATACATATCCATTCCATGGAGACTCATACTGTATGATTGGACTGGTCGCTGCCTCCTCTGCAGACTGATTCCAGCAACTGCCGTCCTTTAAAAATCGTTCACTTTTGTTTCACCACCGACAGTTCTCTTCGTTGAAACTGACATCTTTCATACGAGACCTCTCACTCACTCGAGACTGAGATTCCCACACCCGGGAGTATCTTTGCAAAGATCCGGAGTAAGGCTTCATCGACTTTTGTATGCCGAGCGAAACGGACTTGCCTGACATGCGGTAATTTTTTCTAGGGAGGAAGAAGCAAATGTAAGTAAAAATCGACTAACAGGAACCTTCAGAACAAACCTTGATATGGCTGGCTAAATTTCGCATCACACGATGTCTGTCTTGTCCAGGTATTTCCACGTACACACCATGGATATGGAGGACGTGGAGGTTCGGCGCCTCAATTTTAGGAAAGGCGATGTTCCGTTGGTAACATCTTAGGTGAAAAGATGCATGCCGGAGGCGATTGAACGTGATACCCTGGATGATCGTGTTCATTTGTGCCAGGGAGCGAGGGGCAACTGAGGGGATCGCGATGGTTTTGACGAAATCCGCATAGAATTGCCGATGATTTGCAGGAATCCGGCCCAGGTGATCCCAAAGGGATCCATCCTGGTTTTCCCAGAGGTGTCTCAAGGCTTCAACGTACCACATGGAGTTGACTTGGGCGGAACGAGCCAGGGCCACTTTCGCCGTGCGGCTTTCTTCGCTATCATCTTCGCCATGAAAGTCGTCAGAGAGGTGCTTAAAGATAGTACCCACTAACTCAGGTGTACCGAGTACTCTTTGTGTGGCCGTCATATTCATGATGTTTGAGACTTTCTTTGGTGATATGGGGCGTGAAACTCGATTCGAAGAGATGGGGGTATTGGCAGTGAGCGAGGTGGTCGAGGCCAAACAAGTAAGTGAAGTGAAAGGCAACAATATCGTCTGCCTTCCACGGTAGGAAGCAAACACCGCAGGAAGAGTCCTTCAAATAGCTGACCTCTCACACTGTCAAACATTTCTTCCAACTTCCACCTCCTCAAACTTCTTTGCGCCTCCAGCATCAGCTTTCCGTTCCATTCGTCCGTCTACCATCTCCCAATATCTCTTCTAGTCTTGCTTCCCCAGTCCTACAATATCTCGATCAAACTGGCCTGCCTTTCCACTGGTGTCCATCCCCAAAGATTTTCTTCCATTTCCGCTTCCTCGAATCTTTTGATACCTCCAGCACTGATTTGGTCTTCTGTCGGAAGGTAATTATAAACACCGCCTCTATCACCCAGCTTCTGATCGTCTTCGCACCTCCGTCGACTCGGCTGTTCAACGCTGAGATGAACCAAACCAACGCCGGGAGGAACAACACCAACGCTCATATGGACATGAGCAGTACCGAGACATGCATCACTAGTACCCAGAAGATGTTCGCGATTACCGTCGCTTCGAACCGAACTCACTTGATATCACGCAAGAAAAAAACCGTACGCCATAACTCGGATAGCCCCAGAGAAGGTACTCAGCACACCTGAGTTGGTAGCCATGATGTTCAAGTTCCTATCCAACGACTAACGACTTTCGCGGCCAAGATGATACTGGCCGCACGGCATACACATCTCATGCTATGGTTGGCCAACGCGCCAGATCCCGAGGTGCTTCTTCCAGAGGATCTCGGAACTACTTCGCTACTGTATAGGGCTATCACATCACCGCTAAGAAGCCTTGTGCAGATATGCCACCCATGTAGGCCGATGATGACCAGATCTAGAATGCGCCAGAGTTTCTGACCGGGCTGCTTCGCCGGGTGCAGACATAAGTGCAATGTATACTGCCAGTGCAAGAAGAAGGGATCCGAGGATTTCGTGTGTCGGTTCCACTTCTACTTCAAGGCAGAGAAGTATCCGCATCCCAAGAAGCCCAAGGACTCGTCCTCCTGGCGGCTATACCCCGAGCGGGATGAGACTGATCGCAATATCAACTCGTATAACCCCACATGCCTTCTTAGCTGGCTAGCTAATATTGACATTGCGCTATATACGGGTGCCGGGGCCCTTATGCAATACTTATCAAAGTATTGTAGCAAGGCAGAGAAGGCTATCACATCTTATCGCAGTATGATGGATGTGGTCACCAGAAAGCTACCAACTAAAGCTCATAATCCGCAGCTCTCAGCGGTATGCAAGTTCCTAAACGGGTTGATTGCCGAGCGGGATTGAAGTGCACAGGAGGTTTGTTTCCTACTGGATGGTAACTCACTGGCCCATTGTAGCCGAAGCTTTCGATACGTCGAATGCAAGCCTAATCGGGTCACCACGCAGTTCGTGCTAGATGACGAAACGGGCACGTTGAGAGAAGCGCGCCTACGAAAGTACCAGGATCTTGCAGCCGATGTGATAGTGACCCTAGCTCGTGCTGCCCGAGTGAACTCCATGTGGTATTTTCAAGCCTTGAGACATCTCTGGGAAAGCCAGACTCAGTCTCTTTGGGATCACCTTGGCAGGATCCTGTACATCGTCGACAGTTCTATGCTGTTTTTTTCAATAGTATCGCGATCCCCTCCGTTGCCCCTCGCTCTCTGGCGCAAATGAACATGATTGTCCAGGATGTCACATTCGATCGCCTCCGGTATGCACATTATCACTTCAGATGCTACAAGAAAAACGTTGTGCTTCCTGAAATCAACGCGCCGAATCTCGAACTCCTTCACATTCACTCCTCCAACGGTACTGTAAATACTGCTTCCAACACCCATTATCTTGATCTTCCTTTCACCTTCCCTATCGGCCTGGTTTCTCCATCAGACAACCTTTACTTATCAACATTCCCAGAGGCTTCCGTGAGAGATGGATCTGACCAACACTGAGAGAAATCAGACCGCCACTGTGGTCAAAATGACCAGTGCTCACAAGGCGCTCAACCCTCCCGAAGTCCTGGGTATTATCTTCAGCTTATTCGCAGCCAATCATGACAGACCATGGACACAGGTCGCCGACGATGAAATACCAGCGTGGAAATAATCCCCGCGTATCCTCTTGGCATGTGCGCTCGTGAATCGAACCTGGTTTAATGAAGCCATGCGGCATCTCTGGCGTAACCCGTCAACGGACTACTGCGGTGGTCTTTACAAACGTTTCGCAGAAATTGCACCGGAAAGACGCTACATCTACGCGGAATTCGTGCGAGAGCTCAATTCGTGGATGTACACACGGTCTGAGGACATTGTTGAAGGTCTTAATTTCCCGAATCTTCGTTATCTGAAGCTCAATTGTGCTGTGCGTAAGATGATCGTTTTGCCGTTGACTGCGGCTCCAGAACTTACGGTTTTGGAAATCGATGCCAGTTACGGTCCACGTCCAACTTCTAGCACCGTTCAGTGGAAAATTGTTGCGAGGCTCGTCAAATACATCACGGTATGTTATTTGACCTATACATTGAAGGAAGATTTCTCGGGCTGACCTATCTGTCACTATAACACAGAAATTCTTCCCAAAACTGAAAACACTCCGGTTTACCAAAAACTCCTAGGTAGATCAGGATCTGTTACAGTTTTGCGCTAAGAGTCTGCCGGGGGTCAAAGTTTCCAACGACGGCCCTAATTTGATGTGATGGGGAAGAGTGCCCGTTGAGACAGAGCATTGAGGAGGAGGATGAGTGGTACCGAAAATTGCACTATCAGAGGCGTTCAAAATCAGTACTCGCAGTACTAGCTACTTACCCACTGCAGCGGCTTTACTGGGTTTTTATGAAAGTGACTTACACACTTTCTGCATTTTTGGGGTTTAAAGGGAGGCACATGCAGAGTACTCGGTTGAGTTTCTTGGATTTATCATTTATTATCAATTGATTGCATCAAAGGTCTAAGTGAAGGGACAAGTTATGATTTTGCGCTCGTTTAGAACAAAGGAAACAACAAGGGGTATATCCATCAAAAAGGTCAAAAAGAAAGGCTCAAACTCATTAATGTAAAGGAATGCCATGCAGAACAATTCAACAAAACAAACAAAAACAGAATCAACTTTTGTATAAGCCACCGGGTATTAAGAAATTATTCAGCGGAAATCCAGAAAACAAAAGAAAGATAAAGATCTTATCAAAATGAAGGATCTTCAAGACGCAGTGCGCACGCCTCGCAAGCCCGAGCTAATAACCGTCTCCGAATATCCAGGCGGTGCGAGACTAACATCAACGGCCGACTCGTTGAGAGGGGCAACCGAGCGTGGCTGGAAGAATTCGTCCAGTTCTTCCTGTGTCACAATCATGCCCAAATCAGACTTGAGGGAATCGTCATACTTTGGTTGTGTGGTGACTTGAACAGGGAGACGGAGCGAGACGGTCGGGGTGAGGACATTAGTGCCCGGTGTGTGGTAGGTCAATGATAGGTCGAGCGAGTAAGTGCGCGAGATCAGGCAGGAGTGGAAGGTCGGGACGAAGGTTTTGTTGTTGGGGAGGTTGATGGGAATTACTATTGATGCGGTGTAGTAGGTATCGCCGGAGAAAGAGGTTGATGGGTTGGTTGAGTCGTCGGAGGTCATTGATTGCACGGAATCGCGGCGCTCGCACTCGGTCGATGCAGAGTGTTTGATCCATTTTGCCGAGGCAACGCACATGTTGGAGATTGTGACGGACTCGGTGAAGAGACCTTGGCCAACTTGGGAGAAGGGGGTGGAGCCCGACTGCACGGGGAAATCCTCCCAGGGTCCTGCGCTGTAAAAAGTGCTGGCCTTGATCTTGCTGTTCATCGAGCCGAGTTTGGGTGGCTGTTCATCGCCCACGGGGTCAAATCGAAGGTGAACTGTTGTCATGGTGCTGGCTGTATCACTGGATTCGCAGCTAGTAGGAAGCAAGCGAATCGGCTTCGGTTGAGATGCGGAAGCCACCAAGCGGCCGAGCTTGCCTCGTAGGAACCCGCGCTTGACGGTCTTCTCCTTTCGAGTGCAATAATGAGAGTGGTCGGCCACGTTGATTGGAGGCTCTTCCTCCACAGTCGGGATAATGCGAACCTTCTTGGCGATATTGGCCATGGTCTTGAGGCTGGCGTGGTCGGTTGATGACCGCTTCAGCACCGCTGCGCGGACAATGTAGGAGATCTGGCTCATCTCGGGGGCCATATCGTCCAGCAAAGTCTTACCGTTGCCGGCTAGCATTGGATCTCCCAAGGTAGGCGGGAGCGTAGTGTGGGCATGGTGAATGTGGACATTAGTTCGTGGGTGGGTGCATATTTGTGGCAGCAGACGATCGGGGACCACAAAGGTGAATGGGAAAGAATAAGTGCGACCTGCTTCCATAATGCGGGGGCACGGATAGTCGGATTCATCGATTGGTTGGTGCAGCTTGAGGAACATTTGCTGTGACCCTGTGCGTCCGGGGCATGCTGCCCGCTCAACGGTGGTGTGTGATGTCCCTGCGGAAGTTGTTAATTCAGTGCGCTCATGGTGATACTATAAATTTCCACGGTGACATATGACATACCTTGGAAGATAATTTCAACCTCATCAAACCGTGTGTCGGCATCGACTGTGACCTTTACGCTGCCCTCGATCTGGTCGCTGGTTGTATAAGAGTTGACCAGGCCTGGTTTCTGGCCGACCAGCTCGATCTCGACTTTTGGTTGAGATCGACGCGTGAAGACATCTAGTGTTTCTGAGCCGTGGCTCATAATCGATCTGGCGGTCGTCGCGTTGATATTTGGAAGGCTCTCAGGCCTTTGCAGGGACGAGAAAACAGGAGGAGAGTAGAATACGGGCGAGCAGGTGCTTCTTGTACTCTGTTGTACTTAAAGTATGCGGGGCCGGGGAGGATTTGATTGGAACACCCTGCGTTATGGCGTGTGATGGATATTTGAGTTTCTTGAGTAGTCAAGAAAACAGGAAGAAGAAATCCGATGTGTAGTAGTGTACCCCGGTCTTTTGTTTTCTATAAGAACCAAAAAGGAAGCAGGGGTCTGGGAAAAAAACGACGAGTAGAAAGTGGAGCCGTCGACAACCGCGATGGGGCTACTTGTTGTATACTCCGTCCAAAGTAGTAATTGCGGTTAAGCAGGGAAAGAAACTTGATGGGTCTGTGTGGGTGCACAAAAGTTGCGGAGGGATCCCCATTTTATAGAATACGTCGAAACAATGATTCACTTCATGAGATGATCCTCCATCACGTCAGACATGCTTTACAAATCCGCGGAGTGGCTTTTAGCCTTATTCGTGAGTCATCCGCATCAACCAGAGCCGTTCGCCTAAATCTAACCGTTCAGAATCTGTTTGATCATTGATGACGTGCGCGACCTTGGGAGAACTGGGGAACACGTGTGGGAAGGACCAGTCCAAGCAATCGTGGAGAGTGCAGTTAAAGGTAAGGCTGAGTTGGTCGAGCCAACGGAGTCATTGGGCCATTGGGCCTGAGCATCGATGATTGGAGGAGCTCAGCCTGGTTGGCCTAGTCACGCCCTAAATCGGGCTCTGCTCACGCCCTTGGATTGACATTCCGCTTGTCGTTAAAGGAAGTAGTTCTGAGAAAAAAAAAAGAACCCTTGGCTAGCTCGGCCAGGGATCCGAGCTAGATCATGCAGACATGATGATCAGGAAGATGAGGGCCACCATGGAATGTGTGGCCTCGAAATGTAGACCTCCGTAGCCATTCTCTTCATCTTTTTGCGATAGAGTTGGCCCATCATCGAGTCCTGCGCAAATCTGATTACAGTAACAAGCTCCCTCCAAAAACAGACAAAAAGACCAAGCTCGGAGTCTGAACAGACACGGGGTGGGTCGAAGTTCGAACCAAGTCAGGACAATTGGTGGAGCGCGCCTTACGCCGACATGCACGCCCTTCGGGTCTCCACTTGGCACTGGCGCGGCTTGCGACAACCGGAGTGATCCACTCACATTCCCTGGTGGAAGACGCTCGGTCGTTGATAGCCCCAAGAGAGTGAACAGACCAATCATATTTCCCAGCCACCGCGGGGAGTCTCGGGCAGTGATTGGAGCACCAACTGGCTTTGGCTGATAATCGATCTGGGATTTCAAAGCATGGGAAAACCTTCCGCCTTCGTATTAGGTTTGTCAGCCTAGCGGCTGATATCAATCTTCTCGAGAATCAAATGATGTCGACATGAGAGTTCTTGTTCTTTCCTTGTCATGACACCATTGATGGGGCTTCGTGAAGGACTTTCCCGAGGAGAAAGGACAAGCAAGACGACGGTAGCCGGGGTCTCGGGAGGATCCAGAACTTTCCGGCCATAACCGAGCATCTGGCCATGCCGAGTGGGTGCTGTTCTTCGGAGTTGACAACGGGATCAGGGGGGAAATCGTTGAAGCTTGCTTCTCGTAGGCCGTCGATCTCGGTGGTTTCAGTCGGTTGAAGGGTCTGTCATCGGCGTTGTTTGAGGACGCCGAGATCGCCATCAGGTGACCTCGGGAGGACGTACGGTACAAAAACATGACATCAAAAAACATCATCTGATCAACAGACAATCCTTATTTACTATTTGAATTAATTACAGCGTTTATGCAATGACATCCTGGTTCCCAAAAAAATTGTATTGTTGCTATTCACGACACTATCAGTATTTACAATGGTTGTCCCGACAGATAAATTACGGTGTAGATCCGTGGTGCAAGGCGGATGAAACCGTACTCAAAAAACGTCGACGCATGGAAAACCACACTCATTCTTGTCTCATACTGGCCAGACACCGAAGTGAATGGGCGGCATCCAGCTCAAGATTAGCCGAGTAAAGGCGGCAGACCGAGCGAGGCAAGAGACGACATCCCAAGAATAGGAGCGTTGAAATGGAAAAAATTGGAAAGAACTGGAGCAAGAAAGGAACAGGGGAGAAATAGAATGGCGGTAGAAAAGCCCGCGCATCGGTATGTCAATTGGCAATGAACTAGGTATCAATAGTCGAAGGAGCAAAAACGCCGCATCAAGACGCCAAATGTACCCTCGTGAAATTAGTAGGCCACTCTCGTGCGCATATCCTGGAAGCATGTTAGCGATGGGATTCGGAGGGAATTTGAGGGGAAAGCTGGTGTAAACGTACCGAGATCTTACGTTCGATCTCGCGGACAGAGCGATCGAGCTCAGCGGCAATCATCATCTTCGTATCATTCGGCAACAGGAAATACATCTCGCACAGGTCACCGTCAATGACACCCTTGGAGGGTGCATAGTAACCGCGATAGATCAGGTGGTCACGACCAGCAAGAGGAGGATGTTGAGACGCCAGCTGCATCTCCAGACTCTGGAAGAAATCGACATCTTCACGGCTGACGAAAGGAACAAACATACCAATCGTGCCTTGGAAGCCGGTCCATACAAGAATGTCCCGACCACCAGCCACCAGCTGTGCCTTGTGGATGCCAGTGGGAATGTCTTGCACATAGTAGTGGACCATAAGCTCCAGACGGTTGGGCGTTCCATGGAGGTAGCCTCGTTCGTGAACAAGGTGAGCACCAGACCCATCCTCATCGGCCTCCTCTGAGAATTTAGTGGGGCAACGAAGCAGCCAGATGTTGCCGAACTTGTCACCACCGGCAGTGGTTTCATAGTCAACCATCGTGGTAGAGGTTGTCCAGCGAGCAATGGTATCATCCACGAAAGGGATCAGAATGTTCTCCTGATACTTGTAGACGACATAGGTCACGCTGTCACGGGTGTCGCTGACCACGATGCGGCTTCCTTGAGTCTGAAGGCCGACAATGGTATGGGGAACGACATAAGCCTGGCATTTGCGGAGCAGCTGCTTCATACCCAAATCGTACAGTCGGAGAAGTGACCCAATACCGGCGAGCACTCGGCCCTGGAAGGCAAGAAGAGCCAAAGGAGGCTCATCAACTTTAGTCTTGTGAATGAACTCCAACTCACGACCATCTTCTTGGAATCGATAGATGTGGATAAATCCGCCCGAAGACGAAGGAGCGTCAGTCGTGAGATCCTTGGCTGTTCCAACGACCAAGAAAGTTTCATCGTCTTGGCTTGAAAATGGCACTGCGGCAATGCTAACAGCGGCCTCATTGTCTTCCAAATCAAGAGTGAAGACCACTTGCTTGGAGGAAACCGGGTCCACGATTTGAATGCACGATGCCCAGTGTCCGGTGCCACGAGGGTAACCAAAGTCTTCCGGAGGAAGGATCTCAGATTCACTATTTCGGGTTTTTGAGTCCTCGATGAGGCTCTGTTGCGTCGCAGAGGACAGAACGTGGTTGTCTGACTCGATGACGTAGAAAAGGGGTTGTTCGGGATGCTTGACAAAGCGACGTGGGGTATGCGCCAAGGGGATTGACTCTTGGAGCATGTTGTTGTCAAGTTTGTCGATGGAGAAAATGCTAATAATCGTCAGTGGCTTGCTCAAAAAATTATGATGCGGTTGTGACAAAAGGTAGAGGGGGTTTGATCTCAGTAGGAACAATTGGAAAAATAAAGAATAATTTGTGTCCACATAGTAATTCGGATCCTTTTTTCATCATATGATCAAGAAGAGGGGGAGGAACAGAGTTGTGATAGGGGTTGACATACCGTAAGTTCTTGCCTTGAATACCAATCATACCCTCCTCGCACTGTTCGCTAGAGAAGTTCCAGCCCCATTCAATGCTGGCGCAGTCGAGAGGTGTGAGCATGAAGCTCTTCGTTTGGATATCGGAATATCCGAGCCATGGTCGCGAACTGAGGGCCAAGACCGCAGTTTGGCCCTTCACAGAAACTTGAGAGAGTTTCACGGGCTTTGCTCCCAGGAAACGTGTGCGCGTATCGGAAAGCTCGCCCGTAACCTCATCTAGGACGGTGCGGAGGTAAACACCAGAGTAGAGACCGATGTGCAGGTAAAGTGTGGTGCCACCTGAGCTCGAGTCGGCCATGGCAATGATGTTGAGCGCCGAGGGGGCCGACGTCAGAGCTTGAACAGACTTGTTTTCGAGGGTAGAATCGGGATCCAGGCTCAGGATTCTGACGGTGGAGTCGTCACAGCCAACGGCAAGGAAAGAACTGCGCATCCGACCCTCTGGAACTTCGCCCAAACTCAGGCAAGTAACGGTGCCAGACATCTGACGGCGTTCGTCATATTCTGCGAGTGATCCATCGGCATCCATCTCGAAATAGACGATCTCACCAGAGCTCAGAGCCACTGCTACCTGGCGTTCATTGGTGGCGGCAGCAACAATGGATCGGTGTTGGGGTGCAGGCCACTCGTTGACGCGGCGATCGGCCATCAAATGACGAATACCACGAGGGTGAACTTGGATCAAGGAATCCTCACCCAGCTGTTGCACAGCAAGCGTCGGTGCTGTAGAGAGGAAACCAGTATCTGAAACCTCCTCCACAACCTCGCCGATACTAAGGACGAGGGTACCGTTTGCAAAGGAGAGCACGATGTACGCATCATACTCATCTCCACGAGTAAGTTTCGTCGTCCAGACTGCCGATGGTACTGTTCGAAGCTCTGACTCGACGATCTCCGAGACTTCGAGCCCATGCTTCAGAGTTCGGAAGGAGCTTCGAGCACCAGTACCGCCCACGGTGTAGATTTGTGGGGCATCGTCACCAGTAAGATTGGCAATTTTGCTGTCGGTCAAGGGATTTAGAGAGTTCAAGCTCTCCATGAGGTTCAAGTTCTCCGCGGGGCGAGGGCGGAAAAAGATGGGGTCATAAGGAACGGATGGGTCGGCCGAGAAGTCATCACTGGTGAATTCGGTCTCCTCATCGTCATCACCAAGTTTTTCAAATTGGTAAAAGTTGTGGTTGCCCGATTCACTGGCAACATAGAGGAAACCACTCTTGAGGATCAACAGGCTGGATGCGACGGGGACAGTATCAAAGTACTTGATCTTCAACCGTCGGACCTCGCCAGTGAGTTGACCATTCTCGTCTTCGACCATGTCAAGGGTCAGCTTGAACATGTCACCATCCTCCGTCTGGAGAAGGAAGAAGAAAGCACCCCGCATTTTGTGCATCACGCCCGACACGATAGTGCGTTTCCTCTCCGGGTTCTCTGTCGCGCCAGTCCGGCGCGGAATAGGCACACGGAAGGCGTCCTGGTTCGAGTGGCGGTAAGTGATGTTGTCCTCCGCGCACACGAGGACACCGCTAGGGCCATCAGCCCCTCCCGGCACTTGGAACAGCATATTCGCCGTGCGGTCAACAGGGTCTGACCACTTGCGGACAACATGGTTGAGACCCAGATCAAGCTCATAGTAGACCAGCACCTTCTCGATCTCCTCGTATGCTTGGCCAGTGGGATCCTGGTCGGCTTCCGAGTAATCCACCTCAAGGGCAGCAAAGATAGGGTTTTCATAACCAACGTCCAGAGCAGTCATGGCAAAAACCAAGGTCTGCGGCTTGTGTGCCTCGAGGGGAGAGGAAATGGTGAGCTCTGCCTGAGAATTACGGTTCAGAACGTAGACCAGCTTGTTCTTTTCCAACGAGGCAATCAGACATGCTCGACCCTTGGGATCCACGGCCAAGTACTGGCCCGGAACTACCCGGCGTACTCCAGACTTGCCAAATGTTTCCAAGTGGATCCGGTTGAAGCGGTTTTGGGAGGGGACATATTCAATGATCGTGATGCGACCCGAATCAGATCCGATGATAATGTAATCTGAAGTAAAAAAAAAATCACTCAGCATAGTTCACGCATAATAAACGGTTTATAGAGCGTCATCTTTGCTGGCCCGGGCAGGTTCCAGAGCCCATCAAGGGACCGGATCGGAGAACCAAGACCGTGCTACCCGGGAAGCTTGAAGAATCACTAAGTTGAACTCGTAAATGCAACCTAGGGGGGAAACCCTTGAGACATACCTTTGTTACTTCCAGCCAGTCGAAATGCCGCCAACGAACGAATGATGCCAAAGACATCTTGGGAATAGATCGGTGTGACCTTTCCCTGAGCCGGGTCCGGACGGTGGATGGTAAGCTTAGACCCCGAGGCAGTGACGATCTGCTGCTCCTTAGTACCCGCAAACTGACCAAGGATGGCCTGTGTGATCGCAGTAGGAGGCTGGATCGTCAGCGAGTACATGAACATGTGCGAGGTGGTAGCCATGATGGGCAATTGAAGCTAGACGCCAGGTCTTTTTGCACCCCCGACGCGAAGCAAAATGACTGAAAGGTGTCACGAGCAATTGCAGTCTAGGGGGTGTGATAATCACACTAGTCCCATAGCTGCTAGAAAGAGTGGAGGGGTTGAGAGACTCCTGGGGTGCTGTGTGCGAGTCCCGAGGGAGATCTGAAGAGGTTTTCTGCAGGAGCTCGAGCAGAGCAGCGGGAAGCAAAGTGCAAAATTCCGAAGTGCGCGGGAAGCTGTTTGGATGATCACGTGATATACCATGCCATCGGATTCGACCGCCTTCCGCCGCTATCACCGCCTTTATGTAATGAGCCCATTAAGCCTAGGTAAATCAAAGGAAGCATCATCGCCTCCGCATTATCTGGCCATCTTCTGCCGCTATCTCTGACTTCCTTCTGGCATTGCTCTTGCTTCGGGTATAGCTAGAGCTTTTTCGTCTCTCACCCATCGTACCCTCCGTTCCGTGACACTCTATACCTTCATCATCTTCCCCAACCTTCACTACCCCCACTTGGCAGCGGCTGCCTACCTATCAACTGACCATGGCGGACGACACTGCAGCTACAGAGGAGGCTCCTATCACCTTCACCGTGAAGTCCTCCACTGATGCCAAATTCACGCTTACCCTTCCTCTTTCTACACTTGTCTCCGAGCTCAAGGAGAAGCTCTCTGGCTCTGAATATGCCGATACCCCCGCCGAGCGCCAGCGCCTGATCTACTCCGGTCGAGTACTGAAAGATAACGAGGCACTCGAGAGCTACAAAATCAAGGATGGCCACACAATTCACTTGGTGAAGAGTGCTGCCAGCAACCAACAACGCGCAAATGCATCTGCTCCAGCCAGCTCCACAGCATCAGGGGCAGGTACCACCACCCCAAGCCAGCCCGCTGCTGGGGTCCCCACCAATCTCGCCGCTGGTACTGGAAACAACCCTCTCGCCGGCCTGACTGGCGCTCGCTATGCTGGTTTTGCCCAACTTCCCGGGGCTGGCCTCTTTGGCCCCGATGGTGGGGTAAGTCTAACATCTCATACAACACAGATGGGGTTCCCGGTCCAGTATTGACTTGTATTTCTCATGCCTTTCGGTTTACTAACCTTTGTGCGCTTAAATATAGATGGGCCCTCCCCCCGACAGCGAAGCCATGCTGAACATGCTGGAGAACCCCCAAATCCAGTCCCAAATTAACGAGGCGCTACAGAACCCAGCAATGATCGATATGATGATTCAACAGAACCCCATGCTTCGCGATATGGGACCGATGGCGCGAGAACTGATGCAGCGACCTGCTTTCCGCCGCATGCTGACCGACCCCGCGTCTCTCCGCCAGATGATGCAGATGCAGCGGGCTATGGGAATCGGCGGTGGCGGCATGGGAGGCGGTGATAGTGCTTTCCCGGCTCCTGGCGTGACCAACACGACCGAAGGAGCTCAGAACACTCAGCAGCAGAACACGCAAGCCAACCCATTCGGCCAAATGCCAAACCCTATGATGGGTGGCAATCCGTTCGCGGCTCTATTTGGCGGCCAGGGCTTCGGGCAGCCTCCCGCCAGCACTGGCACTCCTGGAGGCACCCAGACCGAGGGTGCTCAAGGAGCCCAGGATACTACAGCCCGATCCGCGACTGGAGAGGGCCAGGGTCAGGCTCCTGGCGCTGCTCAAAACCCATTCGCATCTCTTCTTAACCCAGCCTTGTTTGGCAATGCTGGCCAAGGCGGCATCAACCCATTTGACCCCCAGCAGAACCCATTTTTGCGCGATCCAGCTCTCATGAACCAGTTGATGCAGGGCATGGGAGGTCCAGGTGCTGAGGACGGTGCTGCAGGTGCCAATCCACTGGCTGCTCTATTTGGGGGCGGCGGTGGCTTTGGCGCTCCACAGCCTCCTGATAACCGACCCCCAGAGGAGAGATATGCCGATCAGCTTCGGCAATTGAATGATATGGGCTTTTTTGAGTTTGAGCGAAATATCGAGGCTCTGCGTCGTTCGGGCGGCAGTGTCCAGGGAGCCGTCGAGTACCTTCTTACCCATGGGTCATGAGTTTCCTTTTCTCGTTTCTCGCGCTCTTTCTGAGCAATAGCCTCCTTATCATGTCCCTTTACCTACCACATGTATTTCATGGCCCCCTGCCTTCATGATGTGTCCTTACGACTGGCCAACCGAATGCCGATGATCTTTTTACATTCCCCATTTCCGCATACATTTCTCGGGTATGAATTGTTTCTTGATGGATGCACCGTCACTAGCAAACCTCCCTCTGGTGGTATACTATCTTCGTTGTCATATCCAGCTTATTCGAGGCCCTAAGGTATCTTGAGCTCTAAATTAGTAATATTCCAATTCTATTCCATCCAAGAACTCTATTGTATCATAACTTGATTACTGAATGATGCTACTGGACAATCAGCAGCCACTGAGTATTCCAAGAGTCTCCATGTCGGGCCGTCGAGGGCATCTTGAAGGCAGAAATATATACCCAGGTACTCGTGCAGTCCGGTTCCGCTTGATTGGGTTATTCAAACGAGTCGAGGAAACGATATGAAAGCACCATTCATTCAAAATCAGGTGAGATTACCTTCATCCTGACAACGTCGGTTAAATTGTCATACAGTTGCATGAATAACGAGCGAAGTACAAGAATTGCGACCTTGTGATTGGTGATCGTCGTAATCTGCCGCATGCCACCCATTAGGTAATCCGTGTTGACACGCTGGAGAGGCCGACACCCTTCAAGCCCCCCCCCCCCCCCTTCGATCATTCAGTCGTGCATCGAATACCTCATTGCTGACACTGTGGCATTCAGTGCCGATTACACTCGTTACCCTCAACCTCTCTGAGCCTGCTGGTTCTATTCGCAGCCCATACCGCCGAACACCTAGCATCATTGTCTAACTACCCGCCACTCACCTATCCCTTGTCGATCGCCTATATAAGTGCTTCACACCCCGAGTCTATCTCCTTCGACGAAAATCAAGGGTGCGACCGCCAGTGAAGCTCTGGCGATCTGCGCTCCTTTACCCACATATTTCCGCTAAGGCGCCGACGACATACGTGCATGGGTATCTAGAAGCTGCCCTTTCTCTCCGAGTAGAGCGGCGCAACTCAAGATCCCTTTCGCAATGCATTCAATTCCTCCCAGGCCGTTCCGGGCCCACAACTGGGCACTGTGCTTGCTCCTCTTCGTGTCCAGTGCTTGGGCGTTTTACATCCCTGGTAAGCTCTCGTAACATGGGTTGCGCTGCTTGTGCAACGCTAACTGGACCCTGCTTTCTCTCCAGGTTACTCGGTCACCCGGTACAAGGACGACCAACCAATCCCTTTGCTCGTGAACAAGATCTTCTCCGATCACACCCAGCTTCAATACGCCTACTTTGACCTCCCATTCGTCTGTCCTCCAAGCGGCCGGACCCATGGCGGATCTCCATTCGGCTCCGGCCAGAGTATCTCGCTCAACCTGGGCGAGGTTCTGCGGGGAGATCGCATCATGACATCTGATTTTGAGGTCGTCATGGGCAAAGACGTCGAATGCCAGTCTCTATGTACCGCGAAAGTCAGCCGTTCAGAGGTCAAGTGGGCGCGCCAATTGGTCAAGGAGAACTATGTGATTGAGTGGATCCTCGACAACCTTCCCGGAGCTACGAGCTTTGTGACCGTCGACCGCAGTCGCAAATACTATGCGTCCGGATTCAAGCTGGGCTACCGCGACATTTCCCCGGCTACTGGCCAGTCGCGCTATTTTATCAACAACCATTTCACTATCGTTATTCGCTGGCGTAGCGCACCCGAGGGAGGCAAAGTTATCGTCGGATTCGAGGTCTATCCCAAGAGCATCACCGCAGATGGCCGCAAGGAGGACGGTTGCCCCAAGGCCGTACACAAGAACCAAGAAGGTCTTGGCCTGTACATCGCGCCCAACATGTCGCGCCTGCGGGAGAAGTATGGCGGACTGTCATATATCCCAGAAGATGATGAAGATGACGATGGTGCTACGCTGGATATTCCCTACACATACTCTGTTTATTTCCGGGAGGAGACCAAGGTCGATTGGGCCAACCGCTGGGATCTGTACTTCACCAACCAGGGAGAGGGCTCGATGACCCACTGGCTGGCGATTATCAACTCCCTGACAATCTCTACGGTGTTGGGTGTGACTGTCTTTGTCATCTGGAGTCGCACCGTCCAGGGTGATATCAAGGGCCGCGGCGACGGTGCCATGGAGGATCGCAAGCTGAAGGTGCAATCTCGACGCAAGCGCTCTGGCGAGAAGAAGGGCGAGGGGCTGTTGGATAACGCCGATGTCGAGCATGATGCGGATATGTCATCGGACGATGAAGCCTTCGAAGATACTAGCGGATGGAAGCTTCTCCATGGCGATGTTTTCCGAGTTCCAGCCTACAGCGGCCTCCTGGCTCCACTCGTGGGATCCGGTATGCAATTGCTGTTCATGGCGACAGGCCTTCTGGTGCTATCTTGCCTGGGTGTTTTGAACCCCAGCTTCCGTGGCGGCTTCGTTAGTGTCGGCATGGGTCTGTTTGTTTTTGCTGGTGTCTTCTCTGGTTACTTCTCCGGACGTCTGTACAAGACCTTTGGTGGAACCGGCTGGCGGAAGAACACTCTGATCACGGCTCTTCTATTCCCTGGTCTGACCTTCTGCCTTGTTCTGATCCTGAACTTGTTCGTTTGGGCTCAAGCATCCAGCACAGCAATTCCATTCGGCACCCTCATTGGCCTTCTTGTACTTTGGCTGCTCATCCAAGTTCCCCTCGTGTACATTGGTAGCTGGGTTGGCTATGTGCGGGCGAAGCCGTGGGAGCATCCATTAAAGACCAACGCCATTCCTCGTCAAATTCCACCACAGCCCTGGTACCTGCGTAGTCCTGCGGGTCCCTTGCTGACTGGTCTGATCCCCTTTGCGGTTCTCTTCATCGAGCTGCTCTTTGTGTTCAAGAATCTATGGCAGGATAAGAGTGGCTACTACTATGTGTTTGGCTTCCTCAGTGTCGTCTCTGTCGTGCTTCTTGTGACGGTCGTCGAAGTGACCGTGATTGCCACTTACAGCCAGCTTTGCTCTGAGGTATGATCCTTTCCTTCTCTCATATGCTTTGAACTCTTGACTGACCTCTACAGAACTATCACTGGTGGTGGCAGAGCTTCCTGACTGGTGGAAGCAGTGCCGTCTGGATCTTTGCCTACTGCGTCTGGTATTACATGTTCAAGCTGCATATCACCGGCTTTGTGTCCACATTGTTATTCTTCAGCTACAGCTTCCTCGCCTGCGCTGTGTACGGTCTGTTGACCGGCACCGTCGGCTTCTTGGCTGCCTATACCTTTGTCCGACGTGTCTACAGGTAGGCATAATTCCTGACTAACCCTTGACTCGAATTAATGCTAATAATTTCTCAAATGCAGTGCTATCAAGGTTGACTAACCAGACATCCAACCTCAAACTCCCCTCGGCCACTGACCAACCGTACTTTTCAATCTCTTTCATTCTTTCATATCTCTTATGATTAATCTGCCCAACAAGCATTGGTGATATTGATCGACCACCACGGCGTCCTCTCTTGAATTGCATGTCTCGACTCTCAGTATGTCGAAACACACCTCCCTTTCTCTCAGATACACGTCTTTCTTCTGATTTTATTCTCATCTATCGTTTCAATCTGTCTCCTTTTGTGTGTCTATCTGACTCGAGTCATCCTGCCACTCAGCCAGGCGATGCTGCATTCACGGTTGGCTGGCCGACCCCGTTGGATTTGGGTTCAGGCGCTAGGCTGTGTTTACTCCGTTGAGCGTTAATCTATTTTCTCTGATTCGACTATGTCTCGCCGTATTTCTTGTAGTGGGGGTGTCTTAGGAACGATGGAATTTTGTAGTGCATGGTATACAACTTTCTCTGGTCATAAGGGCGCCTTTCTGCGGCCTCCAAGTACGATGCCTAGTTAGTCTATACGAGCCTCGTCACTTGTGCAGTACATGTTCCATAGCCTTTTCCACCCATAGTGACGACTCTCTCGTTGACTTTAGAGTACGTAGCCCAAAACAAGCTATGAGGTTGCCTCTACTCCTGAATTCCGTAGGCGGTCTTACTCATTTCCTGTTGTGGCTTTCCATGTTCCACACCGTTCTACCCCTAGTCTCCTGTCAGAGACCAGAGAAGGCCGTATAGACTAAGAATGTCGCCTATAGTGCAATTTCTGGTCTAGCGGTTTTGTGCCCCAATTTGTTTGACATCTCCCCAGCCTCCAAGTGCGGCGCCTGTATCGAAGTCTACCAAAACTGCCTATCGACGCGGTTGCCTACCAGTGATCTGGCGATTGCTGGCTAAATTTGGTTTTCTCTCGAAAAATACTTAAGCAGTCTCTCCCTTCGACCCAATTCACCCACTCACCAACTTTCGTCTCTACCATTCATCCATATCTTCGATCACGCGTTCCACCCTTCGCTCTCAAGATCCACACGAGACTTTGAGACCCTCGAGTTCTATCATCTCATACATCACTTCATCGTCGATCCAGTCTGTCATTCAACTCACGGCTATTCAGGACACTCCGCAGGAGTGGGCCGACCTGAAGGATCTGGTCCTTACTCGAGACCAAATGATATAATGGGGACTCGTGAACAACTTTTGCACCGATGAGCTTGCTAAGCTACGACGATGTCAGCTTTGTCGTCGTATGTTACCCGTGTTTGCTGTGTGCCTTTACGCTATCTGTTGTGAGATTAATTTCGCTGAAAAAACTTTACAGGTCGGATTTTCCAAAAGCAGGGGAAGGTTCCCTCTAATAGGAATGGAGATGCACTTGAATACCATGAATTCGATGAAGAGATGGCCGAAAGTGGCCACGGGCACATTATGTTTGCTTTCATTCGACAGATGGCAGAGGACTTGGAATGGGCTTTGCTCATTCGACAGCGCCTGGTTTTCCTGGAGGGTGCCGATGAGGGCACCAAAAAGGCAACCGGGGAGGAAAATTCCGTAGAATCTCCCAACAGTGTCGCAAACTATTATCTATGCCCATCATACGTTCTGCCTGACCCGGATTGTCTCTTTCACTACTCCAACTTCATCATCCCGCCGCCGACGAGCCGGTTTACCACCGGCTGGGGCCTGATGGCCAAGAGCTCCATTTTCAAAAGCAGATCAAGCCCAGCACAGAGACTGGCAGATTCAGCTGGTATCCAGTCCAGCTTAATGAAAGAGATTTCTAAAAGTATCTCCAGAATCAGACATACTGCCAACAGGATATTATGAATCAGGGTTCCTGTCAAGGTCACCCCGGAGAGTTCTACAAAGGGGTAAGTCTGCGAGCCTTCACACGTTTTCATGGATGTTTTAAAAGAGATTTCAAAACATCTTCCAAAAAAATGGATACTGATACAATGATAGAATTTCACCTGCTGCAAGCAAGGCCCTTTCACCCGCGGCTGCTCCAAAGTACCCCATCATGTCAACCACCAGACTCCCTGGCAGGTTTGGAAGGAATTCGAGTTACGCGAAACCCCAAAGTACTGCAAGAGCCCACGCAAATGCATTGTTTTGGGCTGTGAGATGGGGATCTCCTACACTGGGGAACAGGAACTCGTTCGCATCGGGGCGGTAGATTATTTCACTGGGGAAACGCTACTGATTGATTGGTTGATTGATTGATTGATTGATTGATTGATTGATTGATTGATTGATTGATTGATTGGACTCACTTGTTTTCACGCAAGTGAAAATCTTACACCTGAACAGAAAGTATTCAGGTGTATATTGGAAAATGCTTTACGAGAGCCCGCGATAAGGACAAGACAATCCAAGGGCATCACGCTGCCCGACGTCGGCTTTGGGACTTTGTGGGTCCCGAGACTGTTGTGGTGGTCCACGGTGGACACCAGGACTTTTTGTCGCTTCGCTGGGTACACCGCAGAGTAATTGACACTCTCAATTGCGAGAGTCGCCTGGCATTACCTCAAGACTCGCCCAATCTGGCCAATCTCGCCAAGGTCCACCTGGGCCGCAAAATCCAGCAGGGAACAACCGGACACGACAGCCTGGAAGATGGCCAGACAACAAGAGATCTAGCGCACCGGTACGTAGAAAATCTTTCTGCCAGTACCAAGGTCCAGGTGGCGAGAGTTTGCGAATGGTAGGGTGGCTGAAGGGAGAGTTGGAGGAACGGTGGACGGGGAACTGCTACTTACTATTGATGGCTAGTTTAACAAGTAGACGAAGAGTCCAAGAAAGCAGTTGAATCAGCACACTCCTTCATCTTGCACAATTATGACAGTCTCTTCGCTATTTCTAGGACAAATGTAGAGCTTGGTAGAAACGTACTTAATCAAGAGAGCCTATCCAAGCACCAACGAGGGCGAGTAGAAGAGCCTGGGAGATGATATCTAGAAAGACGTGTCAAGCTGATGGAGGCAATTTCCTTGTGAATCGCATGGAAGTAAAATGTTTATCAGAAACACCCGGAAATGCCCTGTTTGTTTACTGCCTCCGCCCGGGTTTTTAAAAAGGGATCTGAAAAGGACATCAAAGAGACAAACAAGGAGACTTCCGCGGACCCTTCCAGAAGCATTACTTATTATTTCCCCAAGGTATTTCTTTTTGACCTGAGTGCCTTTTCGACTACGCTGAGCTTACAGAGGAGGAGTTCAGGAGTATCTCCGGGTACAGGGAAGGCGTCCATTTAAGGTCCCGCAGACGGGACCTTGCAATCACCATTTGCAACAACTGATGAAAGGGGTAAGTGTACAACCCCTCATATTTGATATTTGATTTTGCACTGAGATCTAATTCCGGCACAGAAATATCCCTGCTGTAATCAAGGCATTTTCAGCCGGGGCTGTGCCGAAGCTCCGCGACACCTGAATTGTCAAAATCTGTTAGAACTCTACAAAGAGATGAAACTCTTTGAAACGCCCCAAAACTGCCGAAACCCGAGAAAATGCATTGCACTTAACTGCAAGATGGGTATTGCTGAGAATGGTGAGTTCGAGCTCGTCCGGATTAGCGCCGTCGACTACTTCAGTAGAGAAACACTGATGGACTCCCTGGTGTTCCCAAGCACCAGGCTCCTCCACCCGAACACCAAGTACTCGGGCGTCACCTAGCAGATGCTACATGCTGCAAAGAAGTCTCACAAAGCAATCTTCTCACAAAGCAATCTTAGGCCGTGATGCGGCCAGAAGTCGTCTATGGACCGTTGCAGGGCCTGAAACCATCGTTGTTGTCCACGGTGGACAGGGAGACTTTCTGGCCCTTCGGTGGATCCACCGAAGGGTCATCGACACACAACAGTGTGAGGGCTGCCGTGAAATGCCTATCAGCACGGCATCCCTTAAGAGCCTCACCGAAACTCATTTGGGCCGGAAAATTCAGACGACGGCCAGACGGGGGCATGACAGCCTTGAGGATGCACAAGCAACCCGAGATCTCGCTCATAACTACGCCCAAAACTTGGGAGCCCCAATGAAGAAGCTCGACACCAGTAACATCTGGGCCGAGGAAGAGAACGTCGTGGAGGACCCACCCTCCAAGGACAGAGACTGGGCTATCCACGAGACCTCCGACTAGTGATTGAAGCAGGCTAGGGGAGACCCGGAATCGTGGGTTGAGGACTGGCGAGAGGGTTTTTAAAAGCAGGGCATCAGAGAATATGAACAATCAAAAACGGCTTCTACATTCCCACGACTATCGAGCGATTCCGGCTGGACGCTTGGGTTTTCTATTTCTAGCCCAGGTTATATTCAACAATCCAACCCCAGACCAACCTTTCATCAAGACAGGTGCTTGATTTCCTACCTACTTTCTTTGACTTGTTTACTTACTGATCTAGGCCTATAGCTATCGCATCGACCAACCAAACAACGAACAGAATCTAGTACTTAGCTCGTTCACTCGTGATGGCTGGAAATTTCCGACAAACACAAAAAAGCAACCAACAACAAACACAAAGCCTGCCAATCACGGCCTTAGCCTCTTCCTTGTACACACTTATCTATTAAAGCCTTCTCTCCATTTTTCTCCTTCTCCTTTACACATCACTCATATATAAAATTTCTGTGTTCCTCCTTTGCAAGATCAGCATTGCTTCAATCGTTCGTATAATGGCCAATACCTCTCTTAAGATGCAGATAAGCAGCGTACCCTTCTAAGCTACGACGCTGTCAACATCGACACATTGCCTGTGGAGTTACGCAATGGAGCTGGTGTGTGGACTGGCCAATGCTATACAAAGCCCGCGATCCGGGGCAGTATATACCAGGGCGCGATGTTACTTGCCCTCGCCTTGCGGTTTCTCGAAGCTGGGTGCGATATCAAAGATGGTGTCCAAGTGACATTGATACGCCATTCTACACCTGCACTCATCTCTCCTCAGTCGATCTCTCAGACTGAGTTCAATCTTTCGCTGTTCCTTAAAATCCCCCATGCATACGCAAGACGAGGACCGGAACGGAACACCACTCAGTGTATCTCTCCCTCAAGAGCCTTGCCGGGGCCCGTCTGGCCACGGATTCGTCAACGGAACAAAATCCGTGACACTCTCGAAGACGCCCAGGTGACCAGAGACCTAGCCAATATCTTTGACAAGCAGGTGGGCTGAACGACGCTCGAGAATACAGTCATCACTTGGTATCGCTGTACGGGAATAGCCGGGTCATTGCAAGTGAACAGAGGGAAAATCCTGAAACCCCCATTCCAGGCTTTCAAAGCTGTCTTTCGAGAATGAAGTTACGCACATCCATCAACTCATGCAATGGCAGTCAGAGCACACCAGGCCTATTTCGCTGAGGACCCAGCCGGCCTTCAGGCTTTCACTGCCTCCCACGTGAAAGAATGGATGTCTACCACACGGCAGGACTTGATATACCAGCGTCGACCCACGGGGCCCGACGATTCGCTCCGATGGGTATCGATGTCATGAGCATGGCAGGATTCGGCGTGTCCGCTCCCGACAAACGAAGGACGATATCGGATACACAACTACGGGGACAGATCCTGATGGCGGAATCGAGAGAATATCGAGCCGTTGAATTGCTACGTGTCTCTATTGTACCTAACGGGGAAGAATTATTCCGAGGTAGTCTATGAATGTATCTAGAGCAATCTACAGGACTCAGCGGAGCACCCTGAGAAACATTGAATGGACATGACTTCTTCCTCGACCTATTGAATTCGTAGAATGTCTATTATCTCTAATCACCTTTCTAAGCACGCTTCTTCATGTTGGACTAAGAACCGCAGTACCTAGTTGACCAATTATGTATCCACCAAGCATAACATATATCCTCTCGTTAGCTACTGTAGTATACCTGTTTAGAAGCGGGATGGCATTTTGATTGTCAGAGATATTATGTTTCTTCTTCTAGAACTTATTTCCTCCATGACACCTCCTTCATGTCCGCTTCCAGCCGCCCACCCCTGTCTGACAGTGCAGATACCCTTGCAACCTCATCGGGGAGAAAATACCAAACCAGGAGATGATGAACTCGTGGCCGGCGGGTTGTTCTCGAGGGACCGGGCTGTTAGTCCCGTTCATCATCGGAGGTACCGTGCGTAGGTAGCATGTAGCTCTACCGTTGCACATCTACGTAAACATGTTGGTATGTTGGTATATCGTTGGTGTACAAGATACTTGGCACGGATGGGGGGAGGGGGTTTAACTAGTCTGTGATTTGCGAGTACTCGTAATGAGTGCTACTTTCTACTTGGTAGTCTACTCTTCGGCTTGGGATGACTATCCCGCAGTAATCTCCTCCGAGAACAGGATCGATCTGCTGGATCTGATCGAGGTTGATGGTGGCGCCATTCTGCATCGGGTGAAACAGTCCCGCCATGAGTGATGACGATGCTGTGTGGCAGGACAGGTGATTGTTACGTATCACAGGGATGTATGTACAGCAACCCTCTCTCCGCTATGTGTTCGTAACTATATTTTATCTTGGACGGAGTGAATGTGGATTTGGATGTGGAGACGCTGAGTACTTCCCACCCGGCGCTAGTTATCCACTGGGAAATGCGAAACAGCGGTGACGCCTGCTTGGCGAAACGCCTAGGAGACCGGGGAACGGGATTATAAATCCAAAAGGCTTAAACCATCAAGATCATGGCTTTTTAATTACTATTCTTGTTTCTTTGGAATTGTGGAATGTGGATAGTGTGGAAATCCGGGGCCGCGGCGGCTGAAGACGGGAGCAGCTTTTTTCTCCATGGCGTGCTTACGCAGGGGGATTGCTCATGTGTTGTTAAACGGGACTACGGGGATGAAGAGAATGTTATTATTGGATGATAGGAGAATCTTGAGTATTGTAAGAGGAGTTACTATAGTATTACTATAGTATAACCATAGTATACATAGGTGTAGGATAGACAGAAGATAGACATGATAATCTCTCCAAAAAAGGAGTACCTTCTTCGCTAGTTAT
This sequence comes from Penicillium sp. PF1803, assembly GCA_023626575.1. Taxonomy (NCBI): domain Eukaryota; kingdom Fungi; phylum Ascomycota; class Eurotiomycetes; order Eurotiales; family Aspergillaceae; genus Penicillium; species Penicillium sp. PF1803. The sequence goes on along the minus strand of JAMAGZ010000081.1, from coordinate 104,100 downwards.
CATCCATCCACATACACACACACCGCTTCTTCCACATGTCATCTCCAATGGAAACCACATCAGACAGCCTCGTCATTGTACTCTACAGTACTATCTCGGCAGTCGCGGACTTGTTTGATCCAGACTCCGTTGTTAACTTTGGTTCGTCCTTCCATCCTCCATCAGAGTAATTGACCACGCGGGCCTTTACTTTCTCTTTCTCTCTCCAGTCCGTTCGTTCGGACATACCTGCAGCTCCCAATTGGCCACAAAGATAAGCAAGTGGAGCGAAGAGCCCCCGCTAAGCCCGAGTAGGAAGCGAATGAGCCATGATTGGACATATCGTAGGCCGGCTATACTTCTGGGCCAGACTAAGACCCGACTAAGAAGCCGACTAGTGCTGAATTTGGCCACCCCAGGGGTCAACCGAGTGGATGCTGATGCAAGCTGATTGGGTCGGTTTGCGGTGACACGATCCAGTGGAGAACAGAGTTGGGCCTGGAGCATCGGCGGGATCGGCTACGTTACAAGGGTCTGTCAACCGCACCGGTTTTGCACTGTCAACAGGGCCGATGAAGATAGGCCTGTCTGGGGTCGAGTGAATTCTGGAAAAAAACTGGTCATGGAAAGTGTATCTTGGTAGTGTTGAGTGTGGATTATGTGTTTCTGCCTTAGGTGGTTAGGCCAGGGGGCTGATCGAGGGTGTGATTATTACGCCGGCCAGGGTGTATTACAGCTGTAATCAGGCGTAATTTATGCTTCATTCAGAAATCCCACTCTGGCCTCGTCAGGAGGAGTCACTCACGAAATCGCTGGTCAGTTGGAACATCATTCAACTCAGCCCAGCCCACTTTTGACTGCAAGTGGCAACTACTCGGCACACAGCTCGCGTGTTCCATTTGAGTTGATCTTTCTTGGGTGCATGCTGATGAATGGAACCGGACTGGGTGCCTCGAGCAGGATACCAAGTCCAGCTCTTTGTCCAAGTGACCACATGACCCTTGAGAAAGGCTGATCGGCTCATTCCCCCAATCTAAAGTGATGTATCCCCTTATTCCTTCAATTTCCATTAGTGATATCCAGTGTTTGTTGGTGGTTCACTGGCTTGATATACTTCCGTATCTTCCGTATCTTGCGTAAGCGTGCCTGACCATACCCGGATAAAATACGAATAAAATACACTGCATACCACTTGTTACCACTTGTTACCCACTTAACGTCAATCGGATTTCTCCACCGTAACAATCACACCATCGCACTTCAGAATGAGCCCATCTTGCACCTTCTCCCAGTCGTACGTCAGTCTTTCTTTTTTTTGGTTGCCCCTGATCTTCCATGCAGGAAGCTAATCGAATCCGGAGTAGTCGTCATGCGGAGAATAATGAACTAAAAAAAATGCATGGACATGGAAATAAATATAGGATAAAGTATGCGTGCTCTTGTACCTCGGAGGGGTCCGCTAGTAACTAAGTAACTATGGGGCTGGTCTCTACCCCGGCATTTGTTCCGTACAAGCGCCGTACGTGACTTTTTTCCATTCTTTTTTTCTGTTACAATGGATCATCCTTCCCAAATGTTCATAATCTGATTGATTATCCAGCCTATAATATTATAATATTATAATTGGTATCTCTCCTTCTTTTGGGTCTCGGGCCTCTGTATTATCTTTTTTTTTCTTTTCCTTTTTTCTGTTCAGTTCCCCACATACTCCATTCACTCGACTTCATATATCTACCTTCCCCTCTCCCAACTCTGGTACACTTTGCCTCTTTTCTTCTCCTATAACATATTCGGGCTTGGACACCTCGTCCCTCTCCCTCTCCCTCTTCTTCCTCTTCGGGCCGTCCTCTGAATAGTCTTGCACAAATACTAGCAATTCCATCATGGCGACCAAAAAGCCCAACATCCTCTACATCATGGCGGACCAGATGGCCGCGCCAATGTTGTCTCTCCATGACAAGAACTCGCCCATTAAGACTCCCAATTTGGACCGTTTGGCCAGCGAAGGTGTCGTCTTTGACTCGGCCTACTGCAATTCCCCTCTGTGTGCGCCCTCGCGCTTCGTCATGGTGAGCGGTCAATTGCCCTCGAAGATCGGCGCCTACGATAACGCGGCGGATCTGCCCGCCGACACTCCGACCTACGCCCATTATCTGCGTCGCGAGGGTTACCACACGGCGCTGGCCGGTAAGATGCACTTTTGCGGTCCGGATCAGCTGCATGGTTATGAACAGCGCCTGACGAGCGATATCTATCCTGGTGACTATGGTTGGTCGGTCAATTGGGACGAGCCGGTGAGTTCTGTTCTTTTTTTTGTGGGATCAATTGGATGACTCGGGCTAACTTGAATGCAGGAAATCCGCCTGGACTACTATCACAACATGTCGTCCGTTTTGGAAGCCGGTCCCGTCGTGCGCACGAACCAGCTCGACTTTGACGAGGAAGTCATCTATAAGTCCAAGCAGTATCTGTACGACCACGTGCGCCACCGCACCGACCAGCCGTTCTGCTTGACCGTCTCTATGACGCACCCCCACGACCCCTACGCCATGACCAAGGAGTTCTGGGATTTGTACGAGGATGTCGAAATTCCCCTGCCCAAGAACGGGGCCATCCCACACGACCAGCAAGATGCTCATTCCCAGCGCGTGCTTAAGTGCATCGATCTGTTCGGCAAGGAGATGCCCGATGAGCGCATTCGTGCTGCCCGTCGCGCTTACTATGCTGCCTGTACTTACGTTGATACCAACATTGGCAAGCTGCTCAAGGTACTGAAGGATACTGGGTTGGACGAGAATACTATTATTGTTTTCACGGGTGATCACGGTGACATGCTTGGTGAGCGTGGACTCTGGTATAAGATGACCTGGTTCGAGAACTCGGCCCGCGTGCCGATGCTCTTCCACGCTCCGAAGAAATTTGCTCCCAAGCGTGTGTCGGAGAATGTTTCCACTATGGATCTACTGCCCACATTCACCGGTCTGGTCGGTGCGCCCCTTGTGCCGGGACTCCCACTTGACGGTGTCTCCCTGGTGCCGTATTTGACTGGCGAAGATGGTCCTCGTACTGATACTGTGTACGGCGAGTACATGGGTGAAGGTACTCAGGCTCCCTTGGTTATGATCCGTCGTGGTCGGTGGAAGTTCATCTACTCGCCCGTTGACCCGCCCATGCTGTACGACCTGGTTAATGATCCAGAGGAGAAGATCAACCTGGTCGCGGGTCTGCCTATTCCTTCAGCGACCAAGGCTTCTGCAGCCACCGTCAAGCCCGCCAATCCTCTATCCGTGCCAGCCAGTCTGCCCACCCCAGACGATACTCCCCGCGTCTCGCCCATCCCACAACGCGCCACCAACATCTCGACCCAGTACCCCTTCCCCTCATCCACGCCCACACCTCCTCGCACCCCCAGCCCGGCAAAATTCACCGCGTTGCCCGAAACCACGGAACCAGCGAAGCTGCTAGCCTACTTCCTCGAGGAGACCAACAACCGCTGGGATATGGAGGCTATCCGACAGGACGTGATTCGGTCGCAGCGTCGGCGGCGTCTGGTATACTCTGCTTTGATCCAGGGTACGCCTTCGTTCTGGGACCATGAGCCGCGCGTGGATCCGAGCAAGCAGTACGTGCGTAACCACGGCAAGGGAGTGCTTGATGATCTCGAGTTGATCTCCCGCTGGCCGCGCGTGTTGCAGCAAGCCGCAACTGTTCAGGGCATTTCTGCTTGAAGTGGAATTACACTAAGCAGTCGAGCAGTTGAGCCACGTTCGCAGATGGATTCCTTTCCCAGTTTGATCTGATCTTAAGACAAGACTGTACAAAAGAACGAAACCCCGATATTGTTCTTTGTTTCTTGCATGTTGTACTGCACCTTGATGACTTGATTTCGACATGACCCGATTCATTGCGTTTTGAGCATTCCATTTCATTCCGCATGGCCTTTTCTTGGACTGTCATCATTACTGGGCACTTGTTTATTTCCTGTCGTTCTCGTTCTTCTTTTCGTTCTCTTTTTCACATCATCTCATCAGCGAGGCGCTATACCCGGGAATTTATCATTTCCTCTTATGTTGACACTTTCTATTCCATTCTATTCATTTGACCACACGAATTTGCATCTTCAGGTTGAAGTTCTGAGTTTTTGCAGAATTGCGTGCGCTTGACATGCTCTTTTTTCTCGTTTCTGTACATATTACTTTTTGGTTTCAAAATCCCGGGTTGGGTGTTCTCGCCCTAGGTGATATATGGGAAAGGGTCATTGTCATGGAAATGGAAATGGTTATGGAAATGGTTATGGAAATGGTTATGGAAATGGTTATGGAAATGGTTATGGAAATGGTTATGGAAATGGAAATGGAAATGGAAATTGTGGATATGGATCTTTTCTAACAGACTGAACAAAGTATCGTATCGTACATTAGCTGACGAACAGAATGAAATTGTTTACTTATTCCTATCGCTCTCGGTTCTGTTTAACTCCTGGAGTAAGTATATTATACTCCACGCTAACGATGGATTATTCCTAGATGAACGATGTATGATGTCACCTGCGGTAAAAGGAAAATTATAAAACTTGCTGAGCGAGTCGTAGACTACTGTTCGTGCTGTACTAAACTGTTGGTTTTGGGCTGTTTGCGTCCCCGTGCGGAGTTGCTGTCGGTACTTTTTATCAGATTGCCCACAACGCGGGGCTGTCGTGGTCTCGGCTTAGTCTTATGTAGAACTCGTAGCTTGACTTAGAATTTTCTAAGTCTTGACAAAATCCCCCGAGTTTAGACCCAGCTAACACAGCCCGCGGGCCTTGTAGGAATACAAGTTGTTCAAGATTATGAGATTTAACTTCCATAAGTAACGATCTACTGGGAAGACGTTCCTAAGTAGATTCGCTTTATATCACGTGGCCCGTCATCGATGACATCATGTCTCCGGCAAGGATATTTCTCATCGTCGATTCTGTAAAATAGCTGCTGTACTAAATAATACTTAAACCTACAGCATACCGAATAAGCGAAAGATTCAAGGCACAGTCAATTGCTTGTAGAGCCGGTCTACAGTAGAAGAGTAGATAGAGTACATACTACTGTAATAGGACCGGGGCTGTGGGCCGAACTCTTCAAGGTCTAGACTACTTTTCCCCACTTCTATACATTTACTTCCAACCAACTCAACCTCGACATCCCCCCCATCAACCCTCAGACTAACATTATCCAATCCTCCTTCTCAACAACCGACCATGCCCTCCCTAACAGTAGCAATCTCCCAATCCCGCACCCTCGCAACAACAACCCAAACCCTCGCCGCCCTCGAACGAACAACCCACCTCGCCGCCCGCCGCGGTGTCCACCTCCTCCTCTTCCCAGAAGCCTATCTCGGCGGCTACCCGCGCACATGTGCCTTCGGCACGGCGGTGGGTAGTCGGGACCCTCACGGGCGCGACCAGTTCCTGGCTTATTTCAAGGATGCGGTGGATCTTGGTGATACGCCTGCTGGGGCTGGGGAGGATTGGGTGGAGAGACGGTTGAGTGTTGCGGTTGGGAAGGCGCAGAGGGGGGATGGGACGAGGGAGTGTTTGGAGAGGATTGCGAAGGAGACGGGTGTGTTTTTGGTTGTGGGGGTTGTGGAGAGGGCTGGGGGGAGTTTGTATTGTTCAGTGCTTTATGTTGATCCGAGCAGGGGCACGTTGGGGAAGAGGAGGAAGGTTATGCCGGTATGTTTTGAGTTCCTGGATTGGATTGGAGTTGCAGAGTGGCTTTGTTGGAGATACTGCTAACACTCGGGTTTCGCGATAGACTGGATCGGAACGTCTTATCTGGGCTCAGGGTTCGCCGTCAACACTTCGAGCTGTTACTACCACCCTGAACGGTATACCATTGACTCTAGCTGTGGCTATATGCTGGGAAAACTACATGCCCCTCCTCCGACAGAGTCTATACTCCCAAAACGTCAATATCTATCTCGCTCCGACGGCCGATGCCCGCGATACCTGGCTATCACTAATGCGCACCGTCGGCCAAGAAGGGCGATGCTTCGTACTCTCTGCAAACCAATGTGTCCGTGCCAACGAGCTTCCAGATTGGATTATCGGCCATACCAAGGGAGCAGAACCAGGCGCAGTTCCTAGGAAAGTTGTTGTCTCGCCGTTACCAACACAGGACATGCCCAGCGGGCGAAAACTATCCATCACACCGGAAGGACCACATGAAATTGCCTGGCCCCAATGCTCAACTCACACAGAGAATCAGCCAATTACTGAAACGACTACATCAGTCTCAAAACTAGACCTTTCCAGCTCGGACTCTGAGTATATCTGCCGCGGCGGGAGTTGCATTATCTCGCCCCTTGGCGAGGTCCTAGCCGGACCTTTGTGGGAGGTCTGTACCGATGATATACCGGATAGTGAGGAAGCCGCTGTTAGTACCGCACCGCTTGGTATGTCCGCCGCTGAGAGGGAGGGTGGTGGTACTGATGCCGTCGCGGCTGGGGATGGACTCGCTATTGCAAAGATTGATCTGGATGATTGTGAGCGTGGACGATTGGATTTGGATGTTGCGGGTAGTTATTCGAGGAGTGATGCATTCAAGTTTAGTGTTGAGGGGTTGGATTTGAATCCTCCTCCTATTTGAATGGGGTTTTTAGTATGATTAGTCAGGTTCTGATCGAGTCTTCTCCATTCAATGAGTGGATCACGTCATGAGGAGTTGACTTAAGGCAAAGGAATGAAAGCTACAATACAGCATAGGTTGGAACATGCAATTTCAATCTCAATTTCGATCTGATGACCTCAGTTAAGTGGAGTAATTCGATTTACGTAGTGGGACCAGAACCTTGGATCATCTTCTTGCAACTTCAAGATATCTCCTAGGAGTGATGTTTTGTCATGTTACGTCAAGGATCTTGATTTTTGTTAGGCACTTGGTCTGCTGAGACGTCTGCGCAGTATGAGTTTCTGATGGCAAGTCCATCTTTTACTTTAAAGCAGATACACGAGCTATTCTACCAAGCTTTAAATTATCGGTTAATTCCAAATTCATGGCAGAGCTTCAAACACTATATCCATCTCCAATCCTCGATAGACATGTTCAGGCTCTTAATGAAATAGTTTAGCATCGGACTTTCATTCCTATACACGAAGCTTTGTATACATTTCCAATAGTCATACACCGCACCCACCAACCAAATTCAAATACTCTTTCTTTAAGCACCTTGAATTATCATCTTACACCTGCGGCCGATCAACCCTAACAGTCCCCTTCAACTTCGCCGTATCCGTCTCCCCCTCTCCCTTCTTACTCTTCCCCGGTTCATTCACATACGGATGCATCGTATCCGCATTTGAAAGGCCCTGTTGTTTTGCGGACATACTCGTTGATCCACCGGGTGGTCCCATTGATCGTGGCTATTATAGGGAGGTGTGTTAGTGAATGGGTCAAGCTTATTGTTAAGGAGGAAGGGGAGGGGACGGACTTCGTCGTGAGTCGGTGTATTTGTTTGTCCTGCGACTTGGGGGCCTTGTGTACTTGTGGTTGGATCTGGGTTGGAGTTGATGTTGGTTAGATTTGAAGGTAAATATTTGATTGTGGTTGTGGTTTTGGGGATGGGACTGACTGATACTACCCCTTTGCGATAGATAGAATGATACTGGGACGCCTAATGCGATGGCGACTAATAACCTATCATAACCGATTTGCGTCAGTAGGTAATCATTTGAGGCGTCCTTGAACAGGAAAATGGGATTCGTACAAACGAGAAGTCCCTCCCTTATTTCCTGCTTGAGTAGCAGCGAATCGTTTCTGATTCGAACATACTGGACGTAACCCGCGCGTAGCTGGAGTTACTCCCAAGCGCGTCGAGGATAGACGGTTGAAGTTCATGGTTGTAGATCTCAACCTTTCAAGATGTATGTATGTATTGAACGAGACTTGAGCGACACGGATCCATAGAAGGTATTTAAGTAGACCGAGACCAAGACCATGTTCAAAGGACCCAGCAAGCACATCGAGAACATCTCGATCTTGTTCTACTGTAGGATTTTGGTTTGGTAATTACATCATCATTCAGTCAGATTGATCGTAAGTGGGGATGTACGTAGTGAGTTTGTATTATCTTGTAAGAGATAAGAGCTTGATTCTTTTCCTCTCCAGAAGGGTAGTATTAGGTGCTACTTATCAATTATCTGCTGATGTAAAAGCTCTGGCTTTAGCTATAGCTATAGGTACGTAGCCCTGTAGGTAGGGTCAAGTCCGGTGATCTTACGTCATGAGGCTCAATCTGCAACCCGCTTGAGATTAGTTAGGACTTACTTACCCAGGAGACGAATAATATGTGGCTTCGATTTGTTCTGAACGAAAATAATAATTCACGTGTTTCAAGCGCGTTGCGTTATAACAATGAAATGTCTCTTAGATGTGGGAATGTCGAGCTGTCACTCACGATCAGGTAGCATAGTACAGATTCAGTATACTTCCGCGAAGACGAATACAACTTGGGAGATCTCTGATCACGCTTAGATATCAACCTCTAGCCAATCTCTGTAATCTACCTAGCCATAGAGGGAGAGGGTTACTAAGATTACCCCAGTATGAAGATCGCTCAAAAACATCGATAACCCCCTCCATACACTATATATTCAAAAGAACCTCCAAAAATAAGAACCAGGTCATCGGTGCCCCAAACAACACAAAACGAAAGCGGGCGGGATATCAATGCTATCAATCGTGGGTCGTCATCGCCATGCTGGAATGTGAAGTTTCCTGCGTTTAATGTACAACTGCGTTCTGCACTCTCCTTGTCTCTTCCTCTCTGTCAGCCGCGAGGCGTTGACCCTTACTCTATCATCCATACGGGGGCTTTGACTAGAACCATTGGTGGACCTTTACCACGTACTTCCACTGTTAGGAACGATGCAAATCGGATCCGTGGCTGGGTCTCGCGGTCCTCCGTCGGAGCGGGCTTCTCTTCATGGGGTGCTCCAGCGGAGGGGCGAGCTGGTGCTGGGCCAGCGGGTTTACGGCCCATCAGGGCTCCAAAGACGGACTTCTTTTGAGGTTTGTGGGCGGGTGCGGAGACGATATCCCCGGGCCCGGTCGAGTTAGAAGCGGGCGAGGAGTCATCTTCGACAGCTGCAGAGTCATCGGCCTCTTGGTCTGCGGGTGGTGGGGGTTGATGCGTGAGAGGTGGAAGTCCGCCTTCCACTTTCATGTACCCTTCGACAAAGGTGATGTTGGGTGGGAAGTACTCCACACAAACATCGCGGGCCTCGAGGGGAATCTTCTCCGTGATGTTGATGGTATTCTCGATGATCATCCGCACACCAGCCTCCAAGCCTGGCAAGGCTGGATCATGCAACTGACTACTCAGGAACGAGGCAAGTTCCGCGGTTGAATGTTCGACTAACTCAGCGCGATGCTCGTGAGCCGCTGGAGTAGACAGGGTATCACCAAGTCCGTCAAAGGTCGTTCGGCGCCAGTTTGACAGCCGCGCGATTGCATTCTCGCGGTCTTCATCCGTGGACGGCCGCATTTGCTGTCGGAGATTCATCTCGATGCTCTTCAGCTGAATGCTTAAAGTGGGATCCAGGGCAGGATGGAAATGTCGCTGAAAGACCTCTTCTACTAACCACCGACTGATCACGGCCCGTCCAACCGCCGTCATCTCCTTGGTACCCACGGTGGTCGCATCATCCGTCACTAACCCATGCAACCATGGTGGGATACCACGCCAGTCCTTGCGCACTGAGAAAGCCAGATCCTTGATCGCTCCATCCAATCGCGTGAACCGGTTCGCATATTCATTATCATCTAATACAGTGCGAGACACGGCCATACGTTGATGGGCCACTGTATTCTGAAGATGCTGTACCTGGGCCTCCTTGTCAAAGTAGTACCGCTTCACCTTGGAGTATTTGGTTTCTACACTTTGATTAGCATTGTTTGTTGCTATCTTTACTCTCCGATGATCAACTCACGCAATTCCTCATGTTTCTGCAGCAATGCCCGCACATCAATCTCGCTTAGGTCTTCAAGTGTCCGCGTCCCGGTTGGAGTGCCCCGTCCCGGTTCTGGCATGGTCTGTACGGTACTGCCCCGTCGATCTGAGTCGCCCGGGGCCCGTTCGTTTGAGAGTGGGGTTGGGGGTGGCTGCTGCTGCTGCTGCTGCTGCTGGCTCTGGGGCACCTGTGTAGAAGCCTGCTGCATGGCGTCAGGATGGACTTGCAGACGGACTGGGGCAATTGGCTCCAGGGTCTGCCGGGAAGGGGGCCGGGAATTGAATACCAGATCCTGCTGGATACGTGATTGGGAGTGCTGGCCTCGATGGCCCAGGTGGTCTGGGGTATAACGGGCCGACTCAGGCGGCACGTCGGTGGGCGATGGGCGGCTACTGGGTTGCTCGAGCAAGCTTGGATCGGTGTTTGAGCGCTCGAGGGGGGATGGGAGGGGGCGGTGGTGCAATGGTAGGGGCTGTTGGAGTGAAAGGGATTGTGGTTGCGAGTGGGATTGGTGTGCTGGCGGTGGTGGTGGTTGCTGCGATAGCTGCGGCTGCGGGGGCCACTCGAGATTGTCGCGCGACGATCGCTGGAACTGCTGCTGCTGCTGGTACTGTTGCTGATAGGCTAGCGATGCAACCCGCGGGTCATACGATGGATTATTCGAGACGGGGGATGAGTTGTCCGAATAGCTCGGTGGATGTTGTTGATATTGATCCTCGTCGGTCGGGCCTAAAGTATGATGAGGGGAATGTTGCGGCGACGTGGGCTGGGAGATGGGATGGGAGATGGATTTCCCCTTGACGGAGACTTTGCGCTCAAGAAAACCAGACGATGGTCGCACAAACAAGCTCTTTTTGGAACGACGAGGCTGGGGCTGCTCGTCAGGGGCGACGACACTGACAGTCGGCCGGTCGCGTTGTTGCAGGTGGGGCTGACGCTGGCTCTGGGAGCGGTGCAACGAGGAGGAGGATTGGGTGGGTTCTTGAAGCTGAGGTGGCCGCTGATGTGAGGGTGGTGGCGGAGGCAAGTCAGTAGCAGTTGCAGGACCGTCGTAGTTTAGACGATAATCGGAGATGCGATGGTCGGTGTATTCGTCGAGTCGGTGGTTGCTGTTGTTGTTGTTATTGTTGATGGGGGCCGGTGGAGCAACAAACGCGGGGTGAACCAGTTGTTCAGGATATCGCGATGGAGGAGAAGGAGTCGATGGAGGATTGGATGGGGACTTGGACTTTCTGTTCTTGAAGAGGGGCATGACTTGGTCAAGGGCCTCATTCAGGGTCCATGAGCCACGCAAATCCAAATTGTTTCCAAGATTAAAGGAGGAAGAGAGTTGAGAGGTGGGGAGGGGGCGTGGACACGAGGGAAACAACGCAGCGGGAAGGCTGAACGAGTGGAGGATACAGTGGTGATCGGCAGTGAATGGCGATTGGATGGATTGTTTCTAATTTTATACTCTCAGGATCAGAGGTCCACGAGAGGTTTACGAGGAAAGAGCAATAAGAGGAGAGTGTGTGGAGTCGAGAGTGGAATGTGAGGGGATCAAGGGAGGATGAATGAAAATGATAATGAAAATGAGAGAAGAATGAGTCGGTAGGATGAGAATCACATTGATATCACATCTCCAGATGAGCTGAGAGATCGAAATACTTCCCATAATACTGGAGTAATGGAGTAATATTCGAGGAGCAAATACAAAGAAAAGTCAAGACAACACCACAACGAGGCATCAGCCTCGTATCCGCGCGGATTGTGGGGGCCCAAGAAGCAATAAGCGCAGAGACTCAAACAAATGAACACGGGCCTTGTCCTTGAAACGAGACTCTTGAAACAAAAGAAACAAAAGATCACCTCTTTCAGATTGAATTGTGATCTATCTCAATCAAGTTGCAGCATGCAGGGCATGGCACATAAAGCACATACATTCTGTAACATGAAGCATGCACTGCTCCCACTTATTTTTATCACAATATGACAAGACGATGACAATCACGATTGTTCCTGAAACACATTGAAAATAGTAATCTGCCAACTGTACATGAGCTCTGTTTACTATTACTATCACCACGATATCGTTCGAATGATTTAGGTCTCTCAATTTGTATTGTCTAACACTTTCGACTCTATACTAGATTCTCTCAACTCTATTCTATACTTTCATACTTCATACTCCCAACCATCTCTCTCTCTCTCTCTCTCAATCCTCTCTCCTCCTCCATATCCCTCAATCCCTCTCAATCCAGCAAGTACATGGATGTATATCACGAACTACTCCCACCCCCAAAATAAACCTCCTCCCCCCTCATCCTCCCCACCTCCCCTCGAACCCGAAACCGAAAACACTCCCTCCTCCCCAAAACAACAACCTTCTCATCCAACCCCCTCTCCCTCTCAACCTCCCCCCCAAACTCCCCAACCCCACTAGCAAAAACCTCATAATCATCCACATGAATCGGAATCGTCAACCTCGGCTCAATAAGCTTCATCAACCGCACACCCTGCGCCGCGTCCATACTCACCATGAACGCGAGGGGCGAGAGTGTCGGCGAGGGAATCATTGTCCCGCCCAGGTGGGCCAGCATTAGGTCGATGGGATCATGTTCGGGTGGGTATTTTTGGCGGATGGAGTGGAGGTCTTCGGTCATTAGGGTGTCGCCGGTTATGTAGATACGGTAGCCGGGCGTGAAGCCGGTGGGGTCGTGGGTGTCGGCGCTGGTGCCGAGTTCGAGGATGAAGCCTGTTGTTGGGGGGATCTATAGATAAGAAAGGAGAAGACGATTAGTAAGGTAACAGTATCTTTTAGAGGATTATTGAGGAATGTTCTGTCAGGGTAATACTCACTGCATTGGCCATTTTATTCAACAGTCCGACTACAGCATTGCTGGGTACGTGTTTACCCGGCATACCCGTGATACGCAGCAGTGGTCGTTTCGCTCCCCCAGTACCGCCTATCTCGACGATACCTGTTTCAAAGGGAGCCAGGGCAGAGACATTTTGAAAGGAGTCGCTGCCTTTGTTGGTGAGTTGGACTCGGGCGTGGGGGGTGGTGATAATTGGGATGTCTCGGCGGAGGGAAGCTTCGACTTTTTGGTCGAAATGGTCACTAGTGACATTAGCTTCGTTATCCACTCAGGTCAATTGGAAAAGGAAAGGTTGTTGGGGTAATGTACGCACCCGTGGTAATGCGATAAAAGAACCAGATCAATCCGAGGTAGATCATGCAACTCAACGGCAGGATTGGTGCGTCGTTCACTCGAGACACCAGCACCGAACTGGGCATGGTCACCAGCGTGGAGGAAATTAGGCTGGACAAGTCAGTAGAGAACTCGAATTTTACTCAAATACATTCGAGTGTACTGAACATGAGCCACTGACATCGGTCATAATCCTGATCCCCGCCCATTCTCTATATCAATTAGCATCCTACTATTGCAGAGATCATATCCACAAACATAATCACCGTGGCATTCCCGACAAAGAATACTGAACCATTCTCGTTGCCACCATCCGTGGGATGATGTTTCGTCTCCTTTGGGGTGGGGAGGGTATCGGGGAGAACGACTGCGCGAGGGAGATCGCGGGTCGGGGGTTGTTGGACTGTCGGATCGATGAAGATGCGCTGCATAATGCTAGTCATTTTGGGTGTAACCTGGTAGTTTGGAAAGGCAATTTGAGGGCGTTATCTACGCATATAAAACTACAACGATACTCAAGATCGCGTCTACATGACGTCACGGACAATATCCCATAGAGGTACCATAGTTCATAGTTCATGGATCAATTCAAATAGTCGTAACGGACATCTGGTACGTAAGAGACATACATACAATTGGCAGACCGAGACACTCGTGTCAAGGGAGGCACACCGCGTCTAGCCAACATATTTCACCTCGAGATTCACTGGGAAGATCGAAGCGAGGAGAAAAAAAACAATATCGACAGGTTCGACAGGGAATGAGTAAAACTCAGGGACAGTTCCACCACATCGACCCATTTAGCAAACGCCGTGCGACTTGCCAGTCTTACCCTGCAGGGAGTGCTTCTCATCCTGGTAGCCAGTGTGAGAGTGCTGCTTGTGGCGCGTGTGAGCACGCTGGCTGCGCATGTGTCTAGAATACGGGTCAGTTGGACAGTCTCCTATTGATATTGACTGGAAAGAGGAAACTTACGCCTTGTACTTGGCAGCCATACCCTGGTCCATAGCCTCAAGAGTCTGCAGAGCCAACTTGAAATCAGTAATGAGACTGTCACAGCGGTTCATGCTAAAGTCCTCGCGGACCACGATACGCATAAGCTGCAGCTTGTTGCTGTTCGGGGCCATGGTGTATGCGGGGACAATCCAGCCACGCTCACGCAGCTGATGCGCCACCGCGAACTCATCGTACACGCGGTCCGCGTTAGGGGGCAGACGGAAGGCCACTAGGGGCAGACCATTGCCGCGACCCTGGCTCATGATGATCATGCCCATCTGCTTCAGTTGGTCGGCCATGTAGTCCGCAATGCGGGTGAGGTTGACCATGATCGAGCGGTAACCATGCTTGCCCAGGCGGATCAGCTGGTAGTACTGGCCAATGATCTGCGAGGCACCCTTGGAGAAGTTCAAGGTGAAACTGGCCTGGTCGGCACCCAGGTAATTGATGTTGAACACCAGCTCCTTTGGCAGGTACTCGGGTGATCGCCAAATTACCCAACCCACACCGGGATAGACAAGGCCGTACTTGTGGCCGGAGACATTGATGGAGACCACCTTCTCAAGACGGAAATCCCACTCCAGCTCGGGCACGGTGAAGGGAGCGACGAAGCCACCGCTGGCAGCGTCGACGTGGATCGGGCAGTCGATATTGCGCTCCACCAGAAGGTCATTAATCGCCTTGACGTCTTCGTACTCACCGGTATAGGTGGTGCCAATAATAGCACAGATACCGATGGTGTTCTCGTCAACGAGGTCGACAGCCTCCTTGGGGTCGATGACGTAGCGCTCCTCGGTACAGTAAACATATCTCTCCTCAACCTCGAAGTACCGGGCGGCCTTTTCCCAGCAGACCTGGACAGCACTGTTCATGACGATGTTAGGGCGCGAGTAGTCCTTGCCCTCGGCCTTGCGCTTGTTCTGCCAGCGCTTCTTCATAGCCAAAGTGCCGAGCATGATCGCCTCGGAGGAGCCAACAGTCGAAGTACCCATGGCATTCTCATCTCGGGGGTCCGTTGGGCAGTTAAAGAGACGGGCAATCATGTTAACGCAGCGGTTCTGGATTTCCGCAGAGTGTGGGTACTCCTCGTAGTCGATGAAGTTCTTACTGAAGGACTCAGTCATGATGTCCTCGATCTCCTCTTCCTATAAAATGAAGCATTGTGCATCAGCTTTTCGTGTTCTCTCAAGCCATTGGGATGTCTGGGTGTCTCATCAGACTGTTTAAAATCATACCATGTAGGTGGTGACGAAACTGGCCAAGCTGCAGAAAGACGGTCAGCCCATAATTCACTGCCCCGCATAGCCTTGACCACGACTTACTTGAGCTTGGGGTTGCCATCCAGGCTGAGCTCGTCCTTGATCATACGAGCTGCAACCTGGCGAGGCATCTCTCGCTCTGGGATCTCATGCTGGGGGAGATGGTCTGCAGCGAAATGGCTACCGTAAACATTTGTGTAGAAGTCATTCTCATCGGGCTGGGGGGCAGCAATGGACTCGACGGAACGGGACTTGGGGTCAAAGACCTGGTCGTCGTTCTTTACGGAAGCGAGATGAACCATGATTGTAATTTGGGAGAGGTAATTGAGAATGGCGAATAGGGGGGAAAGAAAAGAAAAGACGGAGGAGAGGAGAGAAGAAGAGACGAGCGTGTTAAGTTGGGTAACAACACGTGCGGGGACCATGACGCAGTAGTCGTCCCGCAACTTTTTCAGCTGGCAACCATCAGCCAACAAAACAACCAACACATTGACCCCTTTCCATCGTTCCATTCCTCCTGTTTCATATTAGTCACTACCTCGCTTACGCCTCTCCTCTTCTCATAATGATTATGATCTGCCAATTAAACCATTGACAAGCTCGGTTTATCCCCCCTCCCCTCCCCCCACCATCAACGACAAAGCTTGGTTAAAGCTTAGCAGAGTGACGATCCTCGTCCCGATACGCCCGATCTGCCCCTCTCGCGCCCCTCTCCAAGTCTCCACGACCACAAGCCACGACTCCTCACTCCTCAATGGTCCTCTTTTGCCCTCACTAATTCAACTATCCAGCCACTGGCGCCACGTTGACCGGAACCAGCGGTGTGGATTCAATCAGCTCCGAGGAAACCTCATCTAATGGCTTATTCAGGCTCTGTACTCCGTACTCCGTACAGGTTGACATAATGCTGCGACACGAATCCCTTTCCCTTTCTATTCGGCCGGGTTTGGACCGATTCTAATTATCTAATATGTGACAAAGTACGCTGACCGAAATTCTCGCTGCCTCGTTTCCCGAAATACCTTTGTTTCTCCCAGCTCCTGCTCAGAGCTTACTCTCGCGGATCAGCTTCTCCACCTCGGCAAATTGGTAGTAAAACTCCAAGCTGCCTGGGTTGAGCAAGGTTCCCGAGGGCTGGATCCGCTTTCCAGATACAATCTGCTTGACTGGAAGCTCCACTTTCTTAAGATTGACCGTCGTCTAGTGAAACATTGCATTAGTTCACTCCTTTGCGACCCAAAAGAAAGTCAATTCAAGTGCTATTGGGGCCACCATTACTTACCGGGATCTCCGGGGTCTCAAAGATAAACGCCGGCACATGGCGGGCACTGAGTTCCTTGCGAATCGCAGTCTTCACGCGAGTCACCAGGTCGGCTGTAAATGCGACTCCGGGCTTCATCAGGAGGAAGAGCATAACACGCTCGTCCGTATCGGAGGGTCGGCGCTGGCCAACGCAAATCGAATCGGCAATCTCCTGTGGGAAATGACCTTCAATGACGCGATAGATCTCTGCAGAGCCGAACCGGACACCCGAGGGGTTGAGAACGCCGTCGGCGCGGCCATGGAAGACGATCTGCTTAGTGATGGGATGGATGGCGACAAAGTCACCGTGAGTCCAGACGTCTGTAGGAATGAGCGGTGGTTCAATAGACTGGTAGAGGGAGATCACTTACTATCAAACCTGCCAAAGTACGCATTAAAGTACTTCTTCCCATCGGTATCGCCCCAGAACATTGTGGGCATGTTGGGGAAGGCCGAGGTAGCCACCAGTTCACCGGGGACTCCCTCTTCGATCGTAACACCATTGATACCCTCGCCTCCTTCGATCGTCGAGTCGTAGACTTCAACTGGCACACCCAGACTGCATCCTGCACATCCTCCCGCATACACGGGACTCAGTGGGTTGCTGATGCCAAAGCAGCCAGCGATATCAGTGCCTCCTGAGATGTTGTTCAGACGAGTGTAAGAAGGGAATCCATGATCGTAGAACCATTCGAATAGAGCGTCTCGTAGGACCATTCCGGTACTAGTGACAACCTGCAGAGCGCTGAGGTCGACTATCTCGCGGGGTTGGATCTTCGCTCGCTGTAGTTCATCCAGCCATCGTGGAGAGATACCCAGATGGGTGACCCTATTCGACAATTAGTTTCTCAAGTTTCAGATATGTTGCATGCCAAAAAAAAAAAGACGTACCTCTCTTGAGCGGCAAGCTTCACAAGTGCCGTCACGTCGGGAATAAAAGGACTGCCATCGTATAGAACGACTCGAGAGCCAAAGACCAGGGTCTGAATAGCAGACAGATACATGATCCATCCTGTAGTGGTATATTGCAAAGCAACACTCTCGGGTCCATATTCAGTGTGCAAGCCACCCTCCTTGAATCCATTCAACAATACTCCTCCCACCGAATGGACAATGCACTTTGGTTGACCCGTCGTGCCAGAAGAGTACACCACCAGGAAAGGATCCCGGAAGTCGACACGCTCAAACTCCAAGTGATCCTTACCACCTGCCTTGGCGAGGAAACTCGACAAGGTCAATCCTCGAGGAATATCGTTGACATCAGCTGGCTCCGAGGCAAACCGCGGCAATGAAACAATCCCCTGAAACTCATCGACCGACTCCATCCCTTGTGCGATATCCTTCATCTTACCGCGCAGATCAATCTTCTTCCCATTATACACAGCCAGATCATCCATAAACAGCCATCGCGGCTTAATTTGCAATAACCGATCCAAAACCCCCTTCACACCCATATCCGTCGAACTAGACGAGAAAATCCCACCCAGCGCCGTCGTCGCCAGCAACACCACCAATGTATCGATGCTATTCGCCGAGCAAACCGCAACACGATCACCCCGGGCTACACCATTAGCCTTCATCGCTTGCGCTAGAGCACCGGTGCGTTGGCGTAATTGCGCCCAGGTCAGATGAACAACGTTCTTCGCATCGCCCTCGCGGACTTCCGTGATAGCAATCTTCTGGTCTTCTTTACCCGTCGTGTTGCCTGCACGACCGGAGAAGAGCAAATTCTCGGCGAAATTCAATTTCACGCCTGTGAACCAGGATGGGACGCTGTCCATGCGGGCGGACTCGTCCACGACGCGGGTGTAACTGCCCTCGTGGATGAGTGGGAAGAATTTCCAGCAGAAATCCCAGAATGCGGTTCGGTGTTGGATGGAGTAGAGGTACATCTCGTGGAAGGACTGGCAGAGATGGAATTAGCTGGTTTCTCTGTATACAGGGTTCTCATCTTGCCAGAATCAGCACTCACGTTGAATTTCTTGCCAGTCGACCGCTCCAACTCTCGCCGGAACTGGCCCATCTGTGTTGATTCTGGGTTGGGATGCTCCCAGAGCTTCCGGGGAAGAGGTGCTTCTGCCATTGTTTACGATGTAAGCTCTTGCAAGCTTCAGAACAGCAGTCTAGATGGTGTGTTTACGTGGGGTTCTGTGAAATATGAGCTTCTTTATGACCAGCCCCCCCCCCTCCAAAGCAACCGAGGGCCGACGCGCCAAGCTCCGCCACGACCCCATGGGGGATGGTACAGTTAGGTAGACCCCGCCTCGGACATCTCTGAGAAGCTCCAGGGACAAGTGGGATCTATCGGTGACTGCTGCGATGTTGCCAGGGTTACGGTAAGGTTGTTTCAGGGGAGTTTGGCTCTCCGAATTATCCGGAACTACTACGAGGATATTCTAAACTATATTATTGTAGGTTTTGAAGGAGATTATGCTAGAATACTTGAAGGGATAACGGGTACAGTACATGGAGACGCCTAACCAACGCCTTCAACACTACAACTCAAAACAAATCATTCAAGTGGGCAACCGCTTTCGCAAGCTCAGTCCCGTCCTTACAAGCCGCAAAAACAAATCGATCAAGCCGCAACACCACATACCGTCTCCTTCCAACGCTCTGCCACATCAACATCTCGTGGTATCCCCGCGGCTGCGGGCGGCACTCACACAGCGCCGACCGGGCGAATTCGTCGCCGGTGGCGCTGCGGAAGAGCGGGTGTTCACAAATACCCGCCTGGTCGACGCAACTGGTGCGGGGGACGAAGAAAGTTGCTTCCTCTGGAGAGAGAAGTGGACTGGCCTTGATGTTGGCCAGGTCTTGAATCGCAATATCCCGCTCATTGGGATGGTTCAGGAGTACCACGATCTGAAATGGGATTCTTTTTTCGGCGAAGATCACGTCGTCGGTGAATTGCACCTCGGCGTTCTTTTGTAATGAGATGCAATATGTCTGAGGGAAACTCAGGCCGCCGCTATACTCGGGCATGAATGGCATTCCTGGCGAGTGGATGTACTGCGTCGGTCCATCGTTGCGAGGACCTCGTTCGAGCCAATGCTTCCAGCTAGGAAAGAGTTGGAGTAGCCAGAGGCCCCAGTTGCGGATGAAGAGGTGCGTGAAACTGTTTCCATTGACAAGATCGCCATTGCGGACGGTTGAGGCGAGGGATTTGTCTAGTTGTTGCTTTCGTTCGAGGTACCATCCTTCGAAAAGGTGCTCGTAGTCGAGTTGGCGTCTGCTTGAACAAGCGATGGAGAGACGCCAGGCTAGGGAGATGGCATCTCGAAATCCGGATGCGATGCCTTGTCCTCCAACTAGATGTAGCGTTAGTCGAGTGTGTCAAGTTGCGTGGGTATAGGATAACATACATGGTGGAAAGACATGAGCTGCATCACCGCAGAGAATCACCCTGTCAAGAGCCCATTTATTGCAGCTTCGTGCCGAGAATCGGAAAGGTCTTGATCGTAGGACCTCGATACAGTCCTCGGGAAACTCGACATCCTCTTTGAGACTAAACATATAGTTAGCAACCATCATTTAACATCCGGGCTCATTCCATTCCACTCATAACAAATCTAACTCACCCATATCGACTCCCCGGATGCGTCAAATAAGGATAAACCACCTCACGCACTTTCTCCCGCTCAGCCATCTCCATCTCATCCTCACCAGGCGCAATCACAAATTCAAACCGCCACAGTCGATCCTCCGGACGACCGAAACGTCCACAGACCGCAGGTCGAACGGGATTACAAAGGAATCGAAAGTCGTCGGGGAAGAATAAATCGTAGACCTGCACTGGAGTGTATCCGAGATTCCATAATGGGAATGAAGGGTGTGTCTTTGGGGTAGGGAGATGGAGATGCCAGTTCAACGCGACCCAGGTTTCTTGATACTTTGTTCTAAAAAGGATCATACTAGTCAGCGCGTTTCGGTTTCTGTGTTGCAAATACAACCCAATCACTCACGGTTCAGCCCAATTCAGCTCAATTCCCTTGGGTTCCAAGTACATCTTCCGTGTATATCCCGTCTTTCCATCCGCAGCAGCGAGGAACTTGGCGCGTATCTTGCGCTCGGTGCCCGAGACATCTTTGTATGTAGCATATACCCAGTCCTTGTCTTCGGAGATGGATGTCAACTCGCAGCTACTTCGTAGCTCGCATTCGGCAGCTTTTTCCACGGCAGTGCGGAGGTATTTCTCGAGGATTGGCTGTCTGTGAGCGAGGACTCCGACATGACCTGTATTTCCTTCGCTCTGTATGTACAAGATCAGGTATTGCTCATGTTAGAGGATCCGTCTTGACTTACCGAAGCTGTATCGAAACAAAGAAAAGGCTCTGCTTGCAGGCTATGATGAGTTCCACCCACAAACCGGATCTTAGGCATATCTACAATAAACAGTTAGCAAATCCCGTCAAGTTGGCTGAGGGTTGGTGACATTTACTCGACCCAATCTTAGTAAAAACATGCTCGTACAATCCAAGCCCCTGCAGGAATCGAATCCCATCCTCATCGAGGGCAATTCCTCGAGGATCAGTCGTGATATCAGGTTCCTTCTCGAGAACGATATTTCGAACTCCGAGTTTGCCCAAATACCCCGATAACATGGCACCTGTTGGTCCGCATCCGCAGATCAACACGTCCGTCGTTTCCCACTCTTGAGAATCTGCCATGTTGTTCGTCTCTGGTTAGATGAATTATTGGTACTCTGCCTGGACGAGCTGCTTGATGATAAACATACATTAAAACATCGTGTGATTAACTCTAAGGCTTGTTTATTGGCTATTCGCTGTGGTGCGTGCTAGGATGTGGGAACAATATGCAGCCTTGATGCGGGTACAGGCCAGTTCCGAGGTTAGCATTAGTTAGGCCCCTCTCTTGTAAAGTCACTCATTGCTATCCTCCAATTCTCTAATTAATGCATTTCAATGTATTTATGCGAGTGGGGGTATAGTTACTCTTCACTATTTGCGGGGCCATGGCACTTAGCATGTTGATCGCCACAGCCTTAGAATTACTTCCGTAAAGCCGAGTCTTCGGATATCTCAGACATAATCATCTGGTGGAAAACACTCGATGTTACGTCACCCATTCTATAGAATGCTATACATTATTTGTGTTCACAAGCCAGGAAGGCATATTATTCACCACCTCCCCGAAACAAGCAGCCTCCACACACTGGGCTAGAGACCCGAACCGAATCTGCCGTCCCGTCAACCCTTTCCCGTAATGAGCATACTTTGCAGAATTCGTTATGATGGTCTTTGAGGTCGGTGGGATGATTGGTTCCTGCATCATGCACCAACAAGTATCGGTGACAATCTGAGCCCCGAATTTCTCGAGTGCGTTAATCAATCCATCCTTGGCGGCTCGACTGTAGGTGTCGCGACTGCAAGTTACTACCAGTGCGGTGTTTGCGCTCTTTTGACGTTGAGAGCAGAGTTGCACCAGCTTCACAAGCTCTTCGTATGAGAAGTGTGGGTTTCCAAGGGAGACCAGGTCAATCTGAGTGCGTTCCTCACTTTCTGTGAAGGTGTTGAATCGTTCCCATTGTTTTGCGAGGTTAGACTGGGAAACTTGTACTCTCGTCGTGTCTTCTAGATGAGCCTGAATATCCAATGCCTCCCGAGCCTCTACAGTGATACCCGCAATATGAAACATTGGAGCACTGGAGGTTGTCGCGAATGCAGCGCCAAAGGCCTTCAAGTCTTCCGTTGAAACGAGCTTCCTTTCTAATCCCGTAATAATCGGCACAGAATCCGCGGCAATGTCCCCTGCAATATATCCAAGAAGTGGATATAGAGAGTCATCAGAGTCAACAGCAAGATCGAAGTGAATCTCAATCCGAGCTTTGCGGTTTTCTGCCAGATGACAACCGGTATTCAACGACCGTCCAGTCAAGGCAACGCAAACGTCCAGATAGTCCGGGCACTTGATGGTCCTCGCACCAAGCACACTATTGGCAAAGACCACCGCATTAGACTCGGCCCACATGATATGATCACCCGGTTCTGGCGCAGTGTCGAGAAGATAGGGAGCACATGTAAATGTCGGTTTGGCTCCCATCTCAACATAAGCCTGTGCCAATTTCTCAGAAGGCTCGCCCAGTAAGGGATCCACTCCTTGCGAGCGCCATAGCCGTCTATCAATGGAGATCGAGTTGAGTGAAGTGGGTATCCGGACTTTGGCTCCCCATCGACAGAGCGTCTGGGCGAACTCTAGGGTTGCCGGGCCGGTATAAATGCAGCAGTCGATGTGGGCTTGCTTGACATTGATCAGTTCTGTTACGCCTTGGATATTTGCCGTGCGGAGAATTACTCTCATTACCACCTGTGCTGCTTTTCCGTGAGATCCGTTGAGTAACTCGCGGTCCAAAGAGGATAGTTGAATTGCCGACAAATCGGGCTGATGAAGAGGTGAACCGGGTAACGGCGCGGATACTATAGAGTCCAGTGGCTTCGCTGCACTTGATATTTGATTCCCCGATATTCTTACATACTCAAATTGCAATAGCCTGTTGAAGGATGACATTGGGACATGCAGAACGGTAATGCTTTTCTGAAACATCTCCTCCGCGATAAGCACGCCGAGGGTCAAAATCATCTCCTCTCGAGCAAAGATCAAAGCGGAAGGCTGGCTGCCATTCAACAACAGCTCAAGAATGACTCCACTACCGGAGCAAGAGCCGCGGCTACTTGGAATTGCTAGGACTTTGCCTGCCACTGATTTGCCCACCAGGGGGTGATGAGTGTCGATGACTGTGCCAGTTTGGGCATTTACGCCTCCCCAGAAGCTGAGGGCGACATTGCTTCCGATAAGTTCGCCTTCTGCAGTACCTGGAATGAACATGCGAGCTTCAATGGAGTCCTTGTATGATCCGTCAGTCTCTTGATGTTGAAAATGTGACAGTTGGCTCAACTTACATCCATGGCTTCGATAATGCCCCGCCAAGCAGCTGAGGTATCCCAGTATAGAAACAGAGCGTGAGTGATTTCAGGTCAAGAAGGCCTTTCAATTCAAGAACTATCTGTATTCAAGGCGAACCCGAGAGAATGTGTAAAGATAGCAAGCTAACATTTGTTGAGAGAGGAGTTGATGAAAGAACGGGTGACGGCTCCGATAGCAAACCGGAGGCGATAGCCGACAAACTGACAACCGCGGGGACCCCCACACGAGATAGAACCATGTGGATATCCCCCGTATCAACACTAACGACAGTATAACTTCAACAATAAGATAATCCAAACGACAACAATGACACTGCTAATACCACCACAGGTTACACACCCGGCCCGGTCTACGCCAAAAACGCAGCAGGCACCTCCGGCCCCCACACAGCCAACGAGTCAGGGCCCGCCTTGAAATATCCAATCGGCGTGTCCTGATTAACCAAATCCCCATCCGCATAATGCTCGACAATATTGCCAGTAGTATCCCACCAGTAATCAAAGATCTGCGAGCCCAAGACATGTCGACCAACGCCCCAGGCTAACTTATACCCTTTCTTCGTCAACCACTGATGGCCCAGCTGCTGCGTGTCGAAATCGTGCACCTCAAAGGAGCAGTGGTGGACGTGCGAGCTGGCGGGATTGGCGCTGAAGAAGATGCAGTGGTGGTCTACGAGGGTGTCGCCGAGGTCGAGGTGGGCGAACATGGTTACGAAGATCTTTTGGCCTTCGTTTTCGATGTAGAGGAGGTCGGTTGGTACAAAGTTGAAGTTGGTGGTGTAGAAGTGGAGGAGGTCGTCGAATTTCTGTGTCGTATACCCGAAATGACCAAGCTGGGTATTAGATTAGTATCTGTCATGATATCTAAATCAAATCTGAGAAGAGAAATCAGTTTCTTACTAACCTTGTGCACTGCAGCGGGGCCAGGCTCGAATCGATTAAACTCGCGGCGTCGAGACTTCTCGCCGGTGAAGTTGAGCACCACCTTATCCGGATGAGATACTTCGACATTGGTCGGTTCTTGTCCAAAGACCACATTGAACAGATATCCCTCGGGATCTGTAATGGTGACCAGTGAACCCCCGCCGGGTGCGTTGGTCATGCTCTGCACGGGGCCTGCAGATGGAAGACGGGATGCTCTATTGTCGCAATGCAATTAGTTATTAGTTCATTACAAAGTTCTATACACATGTCTTCCTCACCTGTCAAAGTCCTCTTGGCTTTGTGCTTCAAAGGTCCCGCCCAGGAATTGCTTGGGTCCTTTTCGTGCATAATAGACGTATTGGTCGGATCCGTATCCTTTGAACCACATCTCCTCATCTGTTCTTCTCGCAGTTTGCATTCCAAAGTCTAATCCCGTTAGAATAATTTCTGGTGATACCAAGGTAAGGGAGAAAATGGCATACCGATCATAAATGTCTGAATTTCATCAAGATCGGGATGCTGATATCGCATGTGGGACAACTTCTTCAAGTTAATACGATCCTCGGGATTGATTCCTTGTTTCACCAGCCATTCTACTTGTGAGATTTGTTCCTTTCCCACAGCAACCACATCAGGCACGGTTGCGCCACGATTAGGCTGGATTGATTCAGCTGTCATGCTGTATGAAGAAAATGAGGTAATTGCGGATGGATAATCCAAGTCAACAACAACGTATCTGCACGATAAGATACTACTCTCTAAACGGATCTTCTTCTTTATAGTAGCCAAATCGGTTTGTGGCGAGCCGAGGATGCCCCGGATAGAGTGTGAATCGTCAGATGCATGGGCGTCTTTATTGTTCCCACATCTCCAAAAGGCAACAGCCCGACTATTCTTCCCCGCTTGCGGTCCACGATCGCATCCCCTCCTTGCCGATTGGTATCTGCCGAGATAGTCTGGGTAACTTAGATTGAGTATTCACTCATCGAACTTGAATGTTGTTATCATCAAAACAGTGGTTGTGTCAGGCCCCGCCCGGCAAAGCGGATATGAGAGGTAGAGGGACCTACGTTTGATATGTATAAATGGTCTTTCTAGCAAAATCATCGTAAAGACCAGTCGAATACTTTTCCATTGAATATTCGTGACCAAAATTATGGCAGCTTTCAAAAGACTCGTACGGTTTACTACCGGCGCTCAAACTTATTATGGAGACCTTGTCAGCGCTGCTGAGAACAAGTATACGGTTCGGAGATTGGAGGGTAGTCCCTTTACTAGCCTGAGAGCTACCGAGGAGATTGTTAATGTTGAGAAGGTTGGTCATGTCTCGGTAATCTACATGAGGATTTCGATAGCTCAAACTAATGACCATATTTTTAGCTCGAATGCCCGATTGAGAGTACACCTATTGTGGTGTGCATCGGGTTGAACTATAGACATCATGCCCAGGAAGCGAATGTGAGTATTCCGAGACATTCCCCTCCGAACTGCATTCCAATTCTTACTCTATTCGCAACCGAGTAGCTTCCTGTACCAACATACCCTCCCGTCTTCACCAAGCCCGCCGATGCTCTAGCCGGACCCTTCGAGGCGATTGACATTCACCCCGATGCCCGTGAGCTCCTCGATTACGAGGGCGAACTCACCGTTGTGATCGGCAAAGACGCAAAGAATGTCTCCGAAGAAGATGCACTAGACTACGTGTTAGGTTATACCGCTGGTAATGACGTCTCTGCTCGTAATTTCCAGATCCCCGAAGCATCTGGCGGTCAATTCTGCTACGCCAAGTCATTTGATAGATTTGCGCCCATTGGGCATACCATCGTTGCAGCACAGGAAATTCCTGACCCTCAGACACTGAAATTGACCACCAAGGTCAATGGGGTTGTCAAGCAGGAGACAAGCACAGCCGATATGATTTGGGGAGTTCGTCAGATCATTAGCCACCTTTCTCGGGGTACGACGCTGCGGAAGGGCACGGTTATCATGAGTGGTACCCCGTCTGGAGTGGGATACTTCCGTAAGGAGTTCCTTCAGAATGGAGACGTTGTCGAAGTGGAGATCGAGGGGGTGGCTGTGACTAGAAACCGCATGAACCATACCTAAGACTGAAGAGGATATTGATCAAGAAGCTTAGGGGTGACGGAAATACGGGGATAGGTCCCACATTGATAGATCCCACATCTTCACCAGCTCCTGGCGGTTGCACTCGCACTAGGGAAATCATGAACTTAGAAATATTCAACAGCGGCCTATTAGTGGATAGCTCCAGAATCTAGACTTCTCACCGAAATCGAATGGATCCTGCTCGCATCAAATAGACTCCGACTGCCGAATTGGGTAGATCGCCACAAGTGGGGAAAAGCTCAGATGAAGCTTCTGGTCGGGACTCGGAGGTTGCAGGCGAGTACAACTCCGCGTTGAGAAGTTAGTTTTCGCGCCTCTTTCCCCCCGCATTCTTTGGCCTTTCTTAGTTCAATTCTTGCATTTCTATTCTTGATTTCTTTACATGATATTTTATAAATGATTCGAGTTTGTGAATACCGGTGACATGCTGTCCAATTCCCGGCCCTCAAACGATCAGTACACCGGCCTCAAGGCCCGGCGCCGCCGAAAGACTTCTAAGGAAGAGCGCGTCTGTCCAGTCTGCACCCAGGCATTCAAAAAAGCGGAGCATCTAGCTCGGCATTTGAGATCGCATACGAAAGAAAAACCATTTAACTGTCCAGTTTGTAACAAGGCCTTTGCGCGACAGTAAGTAGTCTCTCTCGCTATCACTTGTTATACATTCGTTTCCTAATTGGAGAACAGAGATACTCTACTACGCCACTCGCGATCACATCCTGCTGGAAGTAATGCGTATACCAGTACATCTGGAATGTACAGATCAATCGACGAGGATATGGATGAATCCATGGACGAAGAACATCCGAAACACGATCTCGACGCCGAGCTCATCTCGCATGCGATCAGCTCAGAGATCCCGGCTGTTCCCCTGCATCTCGACCATATGAACCATCTCGACCATCTTAACCCCATGTCAGGGAACATGATGGTACCAGTCTCACCACCAAACAGCTCCTCCATTGACAAACACACGCCAAACATGTCCATAGGCGAGACCAGCACGTATCCCACGCAAATCACTCCATTAACCTCTCTCTTCTCTCTAGAGACTGGTGATGCCTGGAGAAACCAGGCCAGCCCGCAACATCAAATGTGGGATTATCCGCTGGATCGGGAGTGGGAGACTCTTCTCACTGGTGAGGACTTTGATTTGGATGCTGTAAATTTGTCTTTGCTATATGCTACGTCTGATTATGTGCCTGTGGATGCTATACCTGGCATGGATATCACACGGTCACAGCCTTCCGTCCAGTCTACTTCGATGAACAACGATACTGCTAAACAGCATGCCGATACGGTACAAAGGAAGTGGCACACCTTTTCAGGACTTGCCTCCTCGGGACAGATGACTCCAGATGTACCTCGAGAGGCAAGCTTGATTGACGAGTCATATCGAAGGCGACTAGCGGACCGTCTCCAGCAACGAGTGCAGCATGGTATCTTGCCTTCGACCCCTTTTCTTGTATGTTCTTCTTATTCCCTGACTTGAGTAACTCTACGCTTTCCTTGTGTTCTTCTCATGCTCATCACCATTGATAGGACCTATGCATCCAAGCATACTTTTCCAAATTTCATCCCCTTTTCCCCGTGGTGCATATGCCCACTTTTCGACCGGGTACCCAGAACGCTGTTCTCCTTTTATCTGTTTGTTCTG
This sequence comes from Penicillium sp. PF1803, assembly GCA_023626575.1. Taxonomy (NCBI): domain Eukaryota; kingdom Fungi; phylum Ascomycota; class Eurotiomycetes; order Eurotiales; family Aspergillaceae; genus Penicillium; species Penicillium sp. PF1803. The sequence continues at coordinate 75,739 of JAMAGZ010000081.1, read as the reverse complement.
CTGGGAGTCTCTTTGTTGCTTCGTCAAGGGCCATTTCCCATGGTATTAGTATGTTTGAGCGATTAAACAAGGCTATACTCGCCTCGGTATGACATCCTCCCTCTTTTCTAATTCAAGAGTCTCATTAACAATTACAGTGGGACACATACGTTTCCAAATCTAGTGGATCGTCTGTAGTGGCCCTACAGGCTTCGATTATTGGACAGAATTTCGGGTTATTGATGGGGGTATGAAGCGCCCATACTCCGAGAAATCGACTAATCTCGCGCGAATTGATTACTGACTCATGGACTACCTAACAGCGACCAAAAGATCTGACGGGAATCGAGATGTGGCATGGCAGTATAATTGCGGTACGTTTGGCCGCTTCCTCCAACTGATTACACTCAACTCACATCTCTGCAGTGGGCACGCAAAGCAAGAATCTTTGACCTACAACACTCGACATACAATCTTCTCGACCTTGACGGCCAGGCCCTCGAGGATGCCTGGCTAAGCTGGGTGCAAGTTGAAGTTAAGAAACGGTATAGATCCCACCAATTCAATCACAACTTCTACATCTCACTAATTCACAACTAGAATCGTCTTGGGTCTTTACATCCACGATGCCGAACTCGCCCATTTACACCATCACGAGCCCATCCTCCGACACTCCCCCGATCGTCTCCCCCAAATCTCATCCAATGACCTGTTCACAGCATCCAGTGCAGAGCACTGGAAATACCTCATGCTAGACGAACAAGCACGCACTCTTACGAATAATCCTCCTCGCAATTCTCCACCATCACAACAAAATCACCGTCCTCAGGGAGTTCTGCCCAGCGATTTCGCGCTTTTCGGGATGCTCGAATCTATAAGCGCCATGGCCTACGAAACACATGATCAGAGTACTCTCCAGAATCCCTGGAACTCTACATCTACATCAACCTCACTACCACTACCACCTTCTTCTTCGTCTACACCCCCGGCAACACAATGCCACACCCTCCTCACAACATGGCACACAACCTACCACCCAACCCACCACTCCAAACCAGGCTGGCCCTGCCTAATGATGCTCTGGCACTCAATCCACATAACCCTCCACGCAGACATCAACGCCCTCGAATGCGCCGCCGGAAGGGAAGGTTACGAGTCTGTCCAGAAATATACCCCCTACGCCCGAGCCTGGGTGCGGTCCCCCGACGCGAAACGCTGTCTCCTGCATGCGCTTCTTATCCAGAAGAATTTCGAGTCATTATCTGCGGGCGCGGAACCGGCTATGTTCGTGCCGAAGTGTTTGTATTATTGTGGGTTGATTTGGGCTTGTTTTATGTGTTTTGGTGGTGACAACCACAACCACCACGATGATGAATCTCGGTGCGAAGATAATAAAAATCAACCCGAAAGGGGGAATGAGAATAAGCCCAACCCTGGAGATTCTGGATGTCAACGAGACGATGTTATCACCATCGGTCCAGCGGAGAATTTACAATTCGCCGAACTCCGTTTACCGGGCGTTGATGGGATTGGCGTGTTTCTGGAGCAGATGGGTGGCTTACAGCCTCGACGGTTGGCTGTGGGGAGTGTATTTCGGATTATTGATTTGTTGCAGCGGATCAGTCATTGGAAGATTGCGCAGAGTTTGGCGACGACGCTTTTGGTTGTTGTTGAGGAGACGCAGGATTTATTTTGATAGAGGAGAGGGATTAATACATTGTACTCTGGCAAGTTCCCAGACCAGACGAGGGGATACTACTAGAGGAATTGGGAATATCAAAATCATGGTCCGACGATGAGGACGTGGAATGGAATATATGGCTCTCATTCGACCCTAAAGGTTTCTGCAATACATAATAATAATAATAATCTCAAGCTGTCAAGCTCCACTATCTACCTAACCAGCTATGGTGGAGATGTGACCTCGAGCTTTCAACTTCGTAGTCCAACTCAATAGCATGTCATACCCGACTCCACCGACAGCCCCATTGAAGCCAAACTATGACGAGGTAATCATTGATCACCGCTACTTTTGTTGTCCCACAGGTTGATCATGATTTGAAATATCTATTTGTAGTTCGTTGCTTTGTCCAGACTCCGCCAGTTTAGTTAGCTCTACGGAGGATATAATCCACTGCCAGCCACCGCATGGGCCACGGAGAGTAGTAAGTAGCGGTGTACAACAAAGTACATTCTCCCAACGAGCTCGAGTACTTTTAGCTACCTCGAGTTCTACTACGACCATCAGCAAAGAAGACATCCTAGATTTCTCAAGGGAAAAAAGTTCATTTTAATCAATAAGCACTAAGATAATAGGTATGTGTTATATTTCCATTGGTGTATCATTCAAAAACCCGGACTTGCAAAAAGGAAAAGAAAAAAAAACCTGGGGATAGAAGCACGTCCCCTAATAGCACACAGTAGTACAGTAGCAGTAGCCCACAAGTACCCCCAACGTATTGTTGGTGGGCGGTCTTGTATAATCGTACATCCACTTTCTTGCTTTGTCTTCTTTCGCTTTTCTTCTTTCGCTTCTCTTCTTCTCTTCTCTTCTCTTCTCTTCTCTCCCTAGTGTCACCCAATTCCTGGCACTAGGTGACACTCACACTCACAGCCAAGAAAACCGAAAGAATTACATCTTCCGTCTCAAATTTACTTGAACATGCGCTTGAGCTTAGCGAAGAATCCGCCCTTCTTCTTCTCGGCTTGCTGCCCTGCTGAGGGCTCGGCCTTGGCCTCTTCGGTCGTCTTCGCCGCCTCGGGCTCGGTCAGTTGAGGAGTGGTGGTCTCGGTCTCCTTGGGAGCCTCCGCGGGAAGGTCGGCCTTGGGCTTGGGCTCCTCGCCACGCTTGGCTGCGGGTTCGGGCTTCTTAGGCTCGGTGCCGGCAACGGCGATGGGAGCTGTGGTGGCGGCCTTGTCGGCCTTGGAAGAGTTGATGGCAGCCGCGGCTGCGGCGACGGCATCGGGGGAGGCCTTGCTTTCCTTGGTCTCGGAGGGAGAGGCAACGGGGGCAGCAACCGGAGCAGCGACAGGAGCCGGCTCGGGGGCAGTGACGGGGGCAGCGACGGGCTTCTCCTTCTCGACCTTCTTAGCCTCGCTTACGAGAACGGGCTCGGGGACCGTGTACGCAGCAGTCGAAGCCGGACCGGCACCAGCCAAAACAGTCTTATCAGCCGCAGCACTAGCAGCGGCTTGCTCCTCCTCAGTCTTGGCGATCTTGTGCGGCTTCACCTCGTCGTTGGAGAAGATGGGCTTCTCGTAGGGACGCTTTCCGTGGGCGACATCAGTCTCGACAGGGGCCACGATGGGCTCCACGACGGCTGGGACGGTGGTTTCGGCGGTCTTGGGGCGCTCGGGAAGTGAGGAGATGGGTGCAGCGGCGGTGGTTGCAGCAGCCGAGGTGGTCGACTCTTCAGCGGCGGTTTCGGTGGTCGATGGGTAGAGGTCTGCGGCGGTGGTGGTAGTCGTGGCAGTGGTCTCGGGGAGGATGGCTGTGACAAAGGTGTTAGCTGATGCTTACCTACTTTGACGAGCTTTCGTAATAGGTTGAGTACTTACCCTTGCCTTCGCTCTCGGTCTCCAGCTCAGGGAGCTGACCGGCCTTGGAGGCTTGCGTCTTATCCACAATGTCCTGCACGGTGCTCTCGTCCGTCAAGGGCGCCTCAACCTTAGCCTCTTGCTTCAAAGGTTCCTCGACCTTCTCCGCAAGCTTCTCCTCTGGCTGCACGGGCACGACAGGCTCCTCAACAGCCTTCTCGGCCTCCTTGGTCTCGGTGGGCTCGGTCACGGGCTCGGTCACGACGGGGGCAGTGGTCTCAGCAGTCTGCGCCTCCGTAGTAGGGACCTCGGTATTCTCGGCAACCTCGGACTGGACATCATTGGAAGCGGCGCCATCCTCAACCTCGTTGTTGGGGTTTCTATATCGAGAAAAGGGAAATCAGCGCTGTCGCGACGAATTGGTTGCGCACTAACAAAGCTGACGGCACGCAACCACTTTTTTTCTGCGCACACTTACACGACATTTTTAACCTCCTCGGCGACCGTGTCAACGGCCGCGACAGCAGCGGGCTTTGCGCCACCCTTGTTCTTCTTCTTTCCTCCCTTCTTAGCCATGATGGTCGTGACGGTTCGTGTGGTATGTCTGCGCGGTGATGCGGTTAGAATTGTCACGTCGAAATGACGACAAGAGTGCGCGAGGAAGAAGTGAGTTGCTATTGGTAGATTTATTCGCTAGAAGGTGTATGCTTGTGTGGATCTTGTCGAGCGCAATTGAAATTAAAGATGACTTACAGTAAGTGATGGGTTGGTGGTGAGTGTGGAAGGGAAGAGGTGGAAGATGGAAGGAGGATGCAATTGAAGGTTGAAGGTTGAAGGTCCCGACGGGAGTGGGCCAAGGCTCTTCTCAGTAGGAGTAAGTAAGAAGAGAGTAAGGGATGGCGATCCGGTATGTTGGGTATAACGCCAGTTCGAAAGGATCCGTGGTTGGTAAAGCGAGGTGGTTCTGGAACGCGCAAGATGGTAAGAAAGGGGACTATCCATCATCAATGGGTCGGTCCTATGGGAAGAGAGAGAGGACAATTGGCATCTGCTTTCTCTCTTTGTTTTGCTTTTTTACCCGCGACACATTCCCTGGCCGTTCGCAGCAGAGTCCGGGACATTCTCGAAGCTAACAGACAGGACAAATGAGTCAACTGACGATATCTTTACTTTCTAGTATCTACTAACTATACAATGTACATTATCTATTGATAGTTTCCCCGCAAGCGAGTATCTCGCCGTGCTCTGTGCACACACGATCTCCCCCTTTTTTTTCCCTTCATAGTTCCGCTTGCAGGAAGAGTGTCGTGTGCCTGCGGGCCAAGACTTGACTTGCAGGATGAGACAGACAGCCCTAATGCCGCATCGGGTAATAGGGCTGGCTGGGCTGCTGCAGCCTGCAGGGCGCTAGGATCCTTCCAGGGGTTGTCGTCGATCTGGGGGCGCTATTGGCGATGGATGAGTTATGCGACCGTTAAGAGAAGGAGCTAGCAGCTTTAAGTTGTACCTGTGTACTCCGTACCTGTGTCTCCTATATAGAGAGGAAGTTGCTAGATACATACTAGGGAGGAGTCTATAGGGAGTACTGTAAGTTATAACTAGGGAGTACCTAAGGGGTATATACTGAATCAACGGGACAGCTGGCATTCTCGTCGGCCCGTCTGAAGACGGGACGATGGACGGCGGACATTCTTCAACGTGGCTGGTCTGGATAGCCCCCATGATTACATCATTCCCGGTCCATCTTGGAGCATTGGACATGGTTCATTTGATGAGCAAAACAGAAATAGAAGCACGATGATCATCTTCTCACCCTTGTGAATAGGAACAATATATTTGGAACAATGATAGGTGGGTGGAATTATCAGGCCCACGATGATGTAGCACAACATAACCGATAAGGTTGTGGCTGCAAGATGGAGAATCATACTACAAAAGATGGTGTCTCCGATATGTATTCGGGGAACTTACATAGACAACACACAAGATATATATTTGAGACCAAACAGAGTAATTGCATTCCCACTGCCAAAAAGAAGTGATTCAAGAAATCAAAAAAAAGGGGAAGAAAAAAAAGATGACCGACGCAGGGGTCGAACCTGCAATCTCTTGATTCGTAGTCAAGCGCCTTGCCATTGGGCCAGCCGGCCGTCACGTGAGAATCTCTTTAAGGCCAGTCGGCCAAGCGATTCTCAGATGAATTGTCGCACACATTTTGACTATATGAGTCAGGAAGTAAAATCCACCTCTAATTAGCGAGTTAATCGCGGCAAATTATCAAATCGTAATGAAAGAGACTTTCATCACCTGTTCTCAACTTCTCATTGTATGTAAAATGTAACATTAATTTCACTCATAATAATGATCATACATATCACTCCGAATCATCTTTTAATCCTCAGTATCACCAATCTCTGATTCTGATTCTATCAAGAGTGATTCTATCTTTTCAGATAACACTCCGTACATAACATGTCATTTCTTGTCATTGATTGCCGACCCGTCGTCACCCATTACATTAATATTACATAACGGGGACCAGCGTGCCGGACTCCGAACTCCTTTTCCCCTTGTCTCCGTCGTGTTCTGCTATCGCCCGTTTCCGGTTTCTTCTCGTCTGTTGCCCCTCGTGTCCACTGACGTTCTCCCTCCCCACTTCTTCACTCATTTCCCCCTCATTCGCAATCTTGTTGAGGCAAGTCGAGGCAAGAGCAGGCGAAACTCGTGAGGGGGGCGGTCCTCTCATCATTATCATAATAATCAATTGTGAATATTAATCGTGCCCGACTTTACTCCGTGTTGTATGTACCTCGAATCATAATAATCCTGATGCAAATGATGCAAGCGTGAGGCTCTCTCCAGCGTGGCTGGTCGATCAGGCCGCCTTGGGCAGTGTCATTGCTTGCTCCGGGTTGTTCCAGAATGATTCGATGCAGGCCAAGTCGCCACTACTGTAGGGATACTTGTATACTGGAGTACTACTACTGCTACTGCTGCTGCTGCTGCTGCTGCTGCTTGCAGAACTAATCCGGTAGACTTCTCCCTAACCTTCAAACCTACAGTTATCTACGATACGAGAACCTCTGGTGGCTGGCGTACAGGGCACGCGGCATGGACCACCCACGGGTGGTCCGGCGCGAAGTTTGAAGTGGAAAAGCAGGATCCAAGCGCCGACGGAACACTTGACATCCAGTAGAATTAGCAGAGATATCACCTACCAAGGAATTGACTCTGGTTCCAGTGCTACCTTAACCCTCTTTTTTTTCTCGCCTCCTGATACTTGTTACTTGTTACTACTGTACTATCGTGAACTCCTCTGGAGACATTATCTATTTCTCCGGTCTACTTTCCTCCGCTTTACCCGTCAACCCACTTTTCCATTTTGCCCCGAAATCTTGCCCGCATTAGTCTCGATGGGCCAAAATCCAAGGGAGCAATCAGCGTGCAGCAAAGTCATTTAGTCGTGTCATATCGATGGGCAATTTTTCGCACAGACCGATCCAAGTGGATCGTACCGGGACCCCCAATCGGGGATAGTGAACAAGGTCGGAGTCGCCTTGCCCCCCCCCCCCCTCGCCTTCACCGGAGTCGGCCTGCCGTCAAGGAGTCCATACTCCATAGAGATAATAGTGGACCATATCATGGTAATTGATTGATTGATTGAGTGAAATGAATTACTGGAACAAGCAATTCCCATTATTCTATTATTCTCACCATGGTTGCAGGGCTTATCGCGCTGTTGCATCCACTCTGTTCCATTCCATTACCTCGTACGGCGTAGTTCGGGAGTTTCTCTCCAGAATTCCCTCATTTCCCCATACTTCGTGGCATTCAACCAGTCCGACTGTCCTGTATTATTATTATTATTATCTACACTTCCTCCCTATCCTTCTTCTTCTGCCTCCCTTTTTCCTTTTTCCTTTTTCCCACACTCACACACTTCACTCTCAATATCACAATTCTCAATTCTCCCCTCTCTATATCCATAGAATGGTCATACACTGTTTGACCCGTTCAACCCGCTCTACGTGCTTGCACACCCTCCGCGTCCCTTCCCACCGTGGGATTGGTCTGCACCTGTGAGGCTCTCCTCCTCGCCCTTGATCTACTCGTACTTTCAACAACGCGTATCAATTGCTCTTCACTCGAATTATTTTCAAAATGCCTCTCCGCGATACATTCAAACGGGTCTTCCACCGTTCCTCACCCAGCAAGGATTTGAAAAATGGCAAACCCAAGGTCGAATACTATCGTCGCCATGAGATCCCCCCCTCCAAGTTTCGCGGTCCCTTCGATAAGGAACACCAAAAGCGTCTAGCGGCCTGGTCGTTCGATGGTGCAATGGCCGAACGGCCGCGTGCTTCGGACGACTTGTCACTCTCCCCTTGCGCCACTTACGATCTCCCCGACGGTCCTTTCGGTCCTTTGGATCCGCTCAGCGATGATATCGGTGATATTTCCCCCGACGACGACGGCGTCCCGATCGATCCAGGTATGTACTAAAAACAACCATCACACCATTATCACCAAAAAAAAAAAAAAGATAAGAGTCACGGAGAATTTGTCCCACTTTCTCGATGACTCGAATCATTTTTCCTTTTTTGTCTCCTCTCCTCTCCTCGCCGATCTACCCGAAACAATGACTCCACGTCCTGACACGCCGCCCCTCTTCCCAGCATTCACCGACTCCGACGCTTCCGTGCCCGAGCTGCTTGACTCCTCCCGCCCCACTGTCGGCTCGCAATCATCCACTATCGTCAACTCCAGTCCCGAGAGTTACTCGGGTTCCATGATGACGCTTCTCCCGGAGGATCATCCCATCGGTCCTTACGAACTCCCCGAGGATCCTATCGCCTTGCTCAAGGAGTCCATCCGGTATACCTCGCCTATTGTTCGTGCCATGTCGCCTGCCTCGCCTTATCCTATGTCGCCACGGGGTAAGAGTAAGGGGATGACTCTGCCGTTTTCGGCGGAGGATTTGACTCGCGCTTTGATTGCTGTGCAGGTCTGCGCTTAGATGAGATGGCTTTTATCCGACCCATCCGACCACCTTATCACCACCATCACCTTCCATCTCCTACTACCCTTCGTTCCAATATCCTGGAGATTGGTCCCTCTTATATTAATCTCTTGCTTTGTGCGACTCGATGTCGCCTCGCTACTTTTTTTTTTTCTTGCTGCCGCCTATCATGGCAGCTGTGTGGGTGACTCCCGGATAAATTCCGATAACCATCGTCACCCACCACCGTTATTGATGAACCACGATCGAAACGGTTGTTCAATTCCATCACATATGATGGAATCCATGGAATTCCTGGCTGGAGCCAGAAAACTCTTCCTTTTTGCTTAGGATAGGCGAGAGACTTGCAAGTTACCAAGTCTCATACATCGTCTCTACCCTTTTTCCCCTTTACCTGTCACGCATCTTGCATTTGAGCGTATACCCGTTACTGGCGTTTTTCTGTCTTTTTTTTTTGCTCGGATATACATGGATGAATGATTTTCTGTGTTGCTGGTTGCGATGATGAACTCGAACTAGACTTGCTCTGTTCTGTATTCGATAGAAGGATCAGATATCTAGATGAGATGAATGAATGTCGCTAAACAATTTCAAATCAAGTATTCAAAACGTAGTTGCACAGAAATCATTCAGTAGTAAGATATTAGCGAATGATTTCAGCGGTTAAAACAAGAAGAACCTCGACTCAAAATAAAAGAAAACCAGGAACAAAGTTGAAGTTATACTTCAACGGATCGGATCATACATCCACCTAACCTAACTTTCTTCACAAATATCAAAGACTCTGTTTGGAAACTCTATTCGCCATCCAGCCCCGCAAGCCAAGACATATTCCCCGCACAAGCTAACCACATTGCCGATTATTTGCTTTCGGGGTTTGATATCGACGAATCCGACGGTGATTATTTGCTGGGGGTGTGGGATCGACAATAAAACATCCCTGGTGAGTGGGTGATGGGTGAATCTGGGTTTGGGGTGTGCATGCCGGGGTGGTGAGGTTAGATAACTTTGTTGGGAGGTCGGTGGAAGTGGGGGATATGGTTGTGGGAGTTGGGGGTCTTGGCGGTGGTGACATTGTGACTTTTGTGGGTATTTGGTTTGTATGATGGAGGTGTGGTGGATTTGCTTGACTGATAGGGTTGAGACAATGTCTGACTGAGTGTTTGGCTGGTTGTTGGGGAAGTGCGATAGGCATCCTCCATTAGGTTCTGGAAAGGATATATATGTCGAGCAGGTGTTGATGCTAAGAGTGAGCGACTTCCATGGCTTGTCGCCTTTGACGTTTTATTCTGATGAATTCTGGCAACAGTTCATTCTGCTGGAAATATAGCGTACACGTGTGGTGGTAAGGCGGGTTTATGGTGATGAGCGGTGATAGGTACAATCCAGGATGTCAGGCGTAGGTCTATAACGCATCATCTCAGTCAACACTCGAAGTGACGGTCCCCTCCACCACTATACACTCACACTCATCACATTCCTAAGTCCAAGATTGCACCGCATCATGCGTAAGCTTCATCGTAATCTTGTACGACAACCAAAGGGCGAATTTCCAATCCACACCATCACAATCACCACTCCACAGTGCCCTCGTGTTGTGCATTGTAAAGTCGACCACGAACCGCCACGTGGAGGAGCCGTGATGCAGACAGTCCCGCTTATTAAACAAAAGAGAAGTGAGTACCTGACTGAAATTGAAATTCCAAGAAAACTATGAAAGCGTGGACGGGCAGGTCGTGCTGGTATTTATGTTCAGCTCTCGCAGGCGCCCTGGTCGATGTGTGATGACCTCAGAATGGGCTGTCTCAAGTCATCCTCCCCACTTCCTTAACCCCCTGGAATATTTGACACTTCGGCAAATACAAGACAATGCATCCAAGATGCTGGCGTTAATCCTCCGCGTTTTCTTTGGTTGTCGGGATTCGAGGCAGGGGTGGTTCCAGATAAGTACGGCGCCTGCTCTGTCTGCACTTCATCACTATGTACTCGGGGTAGGGATAAGGTTGTGGAACGGTGGGGTTTAGGTATGTGGGCATTGATAGATCCATTTCTTCAGCTAACTAGGTCGGTCAAGTTAACTAAAATCCAGATGCTTTCAAGCTCACCTTTCATGGCTTTGCCGTGTTGAGCCCTCTTGGCTTGGCGGTGGGTTTCATGGCATCTAAATATATACACTCCAGTCCAATATGAAATTCTGCCTTGGCGTACCAGGACGTAAACCTCTGATTCCATGATGTAACTGCTACGAGTCAATCTGTGATAGTGCCTTGGAAACGCCCAAGTTCAGGGCGCATATTTGCACGTTTGAGGTATGTCGTACAGACTGCGAATGGGGATCGATCTGGGATATCATTTCCATCGGTTGACTTATCCTGCAAGAATGATGCACACCGAGTATCGTCGTGTAACCAGATATTTTGAAATTTGTATTTTGGAGATAGATTTTAAGGAAGATTATTGGATGAATCCCTTTTTGCTGGTGACCCTATTATTATTTTCTTACTCTTTTCGAGATATCGCACACTGTCGAGTCACATGACTGTCCGCGCCCTGTATTTTGAGTCTTTGATGCAGGATTGTCAGTTGCAGAATATCAATTTATGCAATTGAAAGGAATTCTACATACTATCTGTGAAACGGTGATGAGCGGGTGTTAATGTGGATGACGACGTATATGTAACACTGTTCCCGAGGAAGTGGTTAATACACTCGGTTCATCCTGGACTCGATCTGCTTACTCCTGATGAATCAATGTCAATGCGGAGAGAAGAATACATTTTGTAGTGAAGATACCAAATGAAGGAAGAAAATCAACTTTGTTCGATCAAATCACTTCTTAAAAGAGACATACCGTGAAGATTGATGCAGTGCTCGCTTAACCAACGGAGATGCAAGGTACAATCAACTATGAGACCGAAGTGGCTGTGGGTCGGCATCAGTCTCAATAAAGGGCAATGCGCCGTGTAGTAAGGTTTGTTTTTGCGTTTAGTTGAGATGATTGGTATTGTATTCAGCCACATCGTATAAGAATGTCACACCATGGTCTTTGTGCAGGTTATGACCTGAAGTATCGGTATCTAGTTCTCGCAACTGGGGAATGAGAAGACATGATAAGCTACGTATTCTCTTCAGATCAGTAAAACATTGTTTAGGGAATAAAGGGACTATCTTCGGAGATAGTCTTTGGGTGACACTGAGCATCCGAAGCAGGAGGAGTAGAGGCGGACCTTAAGCTGAATATAATCATGAGATGGGAGGCCCGAGAATGCCCAAGGGGTGTGTCTCATGAAAACGAAGGGTATCACTAGAATGGGGCACCTAAAAGTGGCATTTGTTCACTCGGCAGTGGTTACGCCCACCGTTATTTAAGCCCTGACAGTACCCTCGATCTCATTGTAGACCAATTTTCATCTGTCCTTCTTGACATACACTTACGTCCACGTGGGAAGATACTCGCTTGCCAATTGTATACTTTGCAAGGATATCCATATATTATTCAATCGACCCCAATTGTGTCCTTCTGCATGTATACTTGACTCTTTTGCAGAGCATCGACGCTCAAACACTTTCCCTCCCGGTCTATCCCTCCATCCATCATGCTTCAGTCCATACGAGACCTTTTTTGCTTTTCTCATCAACATGCCATTGAAAAAGAAGATTCGACCTCGACAACTTCGAACAATGCCATTCGATTGAGGCCTGTCCCCGACACGGCTATCGCAGCCCGTCTCCCTACGACCCGAGTGGTTACTCGAATTCATATCAGGGCATTATCACCGGTGCCATCACCCGGGTCAGCAAATACATATAGTACTTGCCCCTCGACTTGCAGCAGCTTGCTTGCAGAGTCCATTGTGACCGTCACCGCTACATCTGTGACCAGTGATTGCTCTTCCTTGACGTCCGGAACACTCGCCAAGCCAGGAACTATACCACCTCAGTACAATGGCACACCGTATTTCCCGATCCTGCAGCCGGATGGTACGCTGAGACCGCCACAGATCTCATTCAGTGGCTATGGCTCCTTTGGGGGCCGGTTCGTTCCTGAATCGATCATGGGATTCTTGTACGAGCTGACCTCGGTCTTCGAGTCTGCTGTCTCGGATCCGGCATTCTGGGCAGAGTATGCTTCCTTTCAGCGCGCCAGAAACACGCCTCTTCAGATGGCCAGCAAAATCACAGACTTAGCTGGCGGTGCCAACATCTGGCTGAAGCGCGAGGATCTAAACGAGTACGGCAGCCACAAGACTCGCAACATTGTCGCTCAACTCCTGCTGGCCCAACGAATGGGTCGTGCAGAAGTCGTCACGGACTGTGCCTCGGCCAAACATGGTATCTTTACAGCGGCAATGTGCGCACGTCTTAACCTACAGTGTGTGGTCGTTATGGGTGCAGACGACGCACAGGCGCAGCAAGAAGACCTCCTCAAGATGAAGATGCTCGGAGCCAAGGTCTTGACTGCACGAACTCCATCCGGTATAGGCACACTGCGCGCTGCCATCACAGAAGCACTCCGCTATTCGGTCTGCAACTATGAAGCTGCATACTACCTCATGGGCGGGCCCGTGGGTCCTAACCCTCTACCAACCTTGACACGCACTTTCCAGGCACTGCTAGGCGAGGAGGTCGCAGCCCAGATGCACGCAGCAATAGGCCCAGGCTGTCAGCCAGATGCCCTCGTCATCGCCATTGGCAGCGGTGCAGGGGCGGTCGGTCTATTCCGACCATTTCTCCACGAGCCTTCCATTCGACTGGTAGGCGTTGAGAGTGCAGGGGCCGCAGCGCTGACCGAGGGCTCGGTTGGCGTTCTTCAAGGCGCGCGGACCCTGATGCTCCAGAATCACGATGGTCAAATCCTCGATTCGCACTCTATCTCACCAGACATGAACCTTTCCACCGTGGGGCCTGAGGTGGCTCACTGGAAGGAGTCTGGTCGAGTTGAAATCTCGACGGCCACGGATGCGGATGCCCTGGACGGGTTCAAAACTTTGCGCCACGAGGGTATTCTGGCTGGCCTGGACTCAAGTCACGCGGTGAAAAGAACCATGGATCTAGCGAGGGAGCTGGGGCCAGGTAAGAATCTTGTTTTGTTGGTGACGGGTTGTGATGCGATTGGTATGCGTATGCGTGGGTTGGATGTTTGATGACTCCAACCGAGGGGTGAGTGTTGCGGTGAAGAGAGAGTGAGAGGCGAGAGAGGGACCGGTCTGAACAGTTTCCTGCCTGTTCTCTGTTTCTGTTTGATTTATTTTACTATGCTTTGCATGGCTTCGTATTTGTCGTTACCAATACCCTGGGGACTGGCGTTGAATCGTGTTGTTTTCCAGGTCGTTACATATGCTGTTGATTATCGTTGTACATACCATACTGTTGTCTCTACAAGGGGGCTTTTTCCATGAAATACTTTCATCCAAAATGGTTCTTTTCGCTATCTCCTCATACTGTATACAGCAACAGCTTGACCCGTGAATCTGATTCAGAAACTGCACCATTTTTAAGAAGCAACGTAACTATGTTACTTGTCCTGGGCCCTGATGAGAAATTGCTTCTGTACTACGCTTAGGGCTAATCAGCAGCCAATCAGTTTCGCTGCTGCAAGAGCAAGTGCAGTTCAGCCTGTTTCTATTGAAACTTATTTCGACATAAAAACACGTTTTCTTTTTCTCCTTCTGCTTCTTTCATCTAACTCTATCATCAGTCATTTGCAAGGGGGTGTCATGTACATCGTCCTTGGAAGTGTAAAGTATCCAAGATTCAAGCAAGATCATTCGTAGATCAATTTTTCAGTTCTTCAGTTCTTCATCTCTTCAATCCTCGTGGGTCACCGACATGTCTAGCACCTCCACTCGTCCTCGCCCACGAGTCTCATTGCCAATGAAATCGTTAAGCCCCTTGAATGCTCCTGGCTCAGCAAAGCCAACCACTTCCCACTCGTCGCCGCTCACTTCCTGCGATTCCACCGCCTCAATGTAGTTGAGAATCTTGTCTTTGACGGTGCCAGCGGCCTTGGGTGCCGCCTCGGAGTCGTCTCCTCCGGCCTCATCATCGGAATCATCTCGCTTTGACTTTTTGTTTCCCTTGCCACCCTTCTTATTGCCCTTAGCCGGCGCCTTTTCTTCCTTGGCGGGTGCAGCGCTCGGGGCGGCCTTGACGGACTGCTTCAACAGCGACACCGGGCATGTAACCCGCAGACGCATCCGCGCGCGCATCACGGGAATAGGTTGCCACGCGATAAGAGCCTTCATAGCATCGAGCGCCTGACTCTTCGCAGATCGATTAGAAGAAACTCCGGTCCACATTGGCTTTTTGGGTAGTTCCTCTCCAGCGCCATTTGCCTCGCCACTTTGTTGTTGGCCACTAGCCGACAACAACTGGTCCAGTGCTTTGGAGATCATTCCTGATGTGTAGACACGCTTGGTATTCGGGTCGACGAGTCGTCCGGACACAATATCCAACACCTCCTTTTCTACTCGTTCGAGAGCATCTTTGCGCTCGCGCTCGCCAACTTGCACCTCGCCCTTGCGTAGGATCTCTTGTAGAATCTCATCTCGAGGGGTGTCGGCACCAAATGCCTTTGTGAGTTCTGCGGAAGGGGCGGTTTGCGCTTTTGATACGGAGAGGAAGACGGTGGGGACTTGGAGAACATTGTCGAGATCTTTTTCGGCGCCAGATCGGTATTCCAGCAACTTGTTTTTGTAGCAGGCGAGTTCAAATCGCTTTTTGCCTAGAAGATAGAAAGAGATTAGCACGGCTTGAAAAGTTGGAGACTCTATCGCAGGCGTCGGTCTCATAGGTCGTACCTTTCTTCAGTCGGACTACCGACACATTAGTGAATTTAATTTGGTTGGAGGGCTGGTTGATCGGCATGGTGAATAGAGTCCACTTGGGGCTGGTCCAGAGTTGCGATGTATGGAAAGCACTTGCTTGGAAACCGACTCTATCAACGATGACGGTGTTCTTTTCCGAGCGGCGGCTGTCGAAGTTATTTACAAACCTTTCCCAAAATTGTCGTAGTTACTTGCCCAATTTAGGATCTGCGATGAGTCAGCACCTGCCTTTTTCAGGTTTCCATCCCCGCATGACTCAGCGAGTCACGAGGTGGCATCGGCTTATCGGGCGGGGACTCCTCATCCGGCGTCATCGTTCCCACGGTTCCCCTTCCTTCCCCCCAACCTCCTCCTCTCTATCATTCCCCGATTGCAGGCCCTGTCTTGTATCGATTTCCACTTTCGACTCTTAAACACTTGGGTAACTTGTTTCTGTATGTTATGTCCCTTCTCTCTTCTTGTTTACCCTGTCGTCCGACGAGTTGCCCGATCCGTTACTGATAAGCCGCCGCCCAAGCCTCCCAGGTACCCGCTTACCCATCAACAAGCCATTATCTCCATCTTTCCATCTCTCTGTGAATACCATTCATCATGAGACTTCTGCCCGCCACTCTGCTGGTGGGAGCTGCTTCGGCAGCGGCCCCTCCCTTGCAACAGGTCATGGGCATCCACCGTGAGCACGTTGAGGACTTGGCCCAACAGGGCTCCAACATCATCGAGGACTGGGCCAAACAGGGTTCCAACGCCTTTGAAGACTGGACCAAGAAGGGCTCTGATGCCTTCTCCAAGCTGAAGGATGACTTTAGCACTCTTTCAGATGAGGCTCGTGGCCTGTGGGAGGAGGTCGCTAACCACTTCCCCAACACCATGGATCACGCTCCCATGCTGTCCCTCCCTAAGAAGCACACCCGCCGTCCCGACTCCCACTGGGACCACGTCGTCCGCGGCAAGGATGTGCAGAACATCTGGGTCGCTGGTAGCGACGGCACCAAGGAGCGTGAGATTGGTGGCAAACTCGAGGCCTACGACCTTCGCGTGAAGAAGGTGGATCCCAGCACTCTCGGTGTGGATCCTGGTGTGAAGCAGTACAGTGGTTATCTTGATGACAACGATAACGACAAGCACTTGTTCTACTGTAAGTTGGACTCCTATGTTTGGTATTCTATCATGCTAATCCCATGCAGGGTTCTTCGAGTCCCGTAACGACCCTGAGAACGACCCCGTCGTCCTCTGGCTGAACGGCGGCCCTGGTTGCTCTTCCCTGACCGGTCTCTTCATGGAGCTAGGCCCAGCATCTGTGAACAACAAGATCAAGCTTGTCCACAATGACTATTCCTGGAACTCCAATGCTTCGGTCATTTTCCTGGACCAGCCCGTCAACGTTGGTTACTCATACAGTGGCAGCAGTGTTAGCGACACCGTTGCTGCTGGCAAGGACGTCTATGCTCTGCTGTCCCTGTTCTTCAAGCAGTTCCCTGAGTACGCCAAGCAAGACTTCCACATCGCCGGCGAGTCCTACGCTGGCCACTATATCCCTGTCTTTGCCTCTGAGATCCTGTCTCACAAGAACCGCAACATCAACCTGAAGTCCGTGCTTATTGGTAACGGTTTGACTGATGGTCTGACCCAGTACGAGTACTACCGCCCCATGGCTTGTGGTGACGGTGGTTACCCAGCTGTCCTGGATGAGGCTTCTTGCCAGTCCATGGACAACGCTCTGCCCCGCTGCCTGTCCATGATCAAGGCCTGCTACGATAGCGAGAGCTCCTGGGTCTGTGTCCCAGCCTCCATCTACTGCAACAACGCCCTGCTTGCTCCCTACCAGCAGACCGGCCAGAACGTGTACGACGTCCGCGGCAAGTGCGAGGACACCTCCAACCTGTGCTACAAGGGCATGGGCTACGTGTCCGAGTACCTGAACAAGGAGAGCGTTCGCGAGGCCCTTGGTGCCGAGGTTGACGGCTATGACTCGTGCAACTTTGACATCAACCGCAACTTCCTCTTCCACGGTGATTGGATGAAGCCCTACCACCGTCTGGTCCCCGGTCTGATTGAGCAGATCCCCGTGCTTATCTATGCCGGTGATGCTGACTTCATCTGCAACTGGCTCGGCAACAAGGCCTGGTCTGAGGCTCTCGAGTGGCCCGGCCAGAAGCAGTTTGCCAGCAAGGAGCTGGAGGACCTTGTTATCGAGCAGAATGAGCACGTTGGCAAGAAGATTGGTCAGGTCAAGTCCCACGGCAACTTCACCTTCATGCGTCTGTACGGCGGTGGCCACATGGTCCCCATGGACCAGCCCGAGTCCAGCTTGGAGTTCTTCAACCGGTGGCTGGGTGGTGAGTGGTTCTAAGCATCTGTCATTATCGCTATGATATCTTGCATCGTCACTTCTTCTTGACCCACCCAGTTCGTGTTCAGTTTGGGCTGCATGCTTTAAACTGCAACGTGATGTCTTTGGCTGGTTCGAGTTAAGTTTGAGTATCAATTTACTTGTGTTTAGAATGGAGAGTGGTTCATGTCGATCAGTATATACACGCAATGTCAATTTCAATGGAATTTTGTTTAAATAATTTATTATACAATATTGTAAATAGACATAAACATAGACACGTAGACGGGATTGGTGTTGCCAATCTCCAAGTTAGTGGGGTCGACCTCAGTCAGGTAACGCCTCTACTTTGTCGGCAGCACTACGTAATATGTACGACGGTAACCCATAGTGACCTCCCGGGAAGATAAGACAATCAAGGCTTGATTGTCCCGCATATGAGGAGCCCTGAATAATGTAAGACTGCGGTGTGCATTACGGTATTTAGTCCTAAGTCGGGCCATGGAGACCATCTACGAGGCCAGAGACAATTAGGCACAGACTACCAGGAGCAAGTCAACTCCATCGCAGTCATGATAGCCACATGACCCAACGAGGTAGGTCCAGTCCAGGCCAATTCTTAAACAAAACAAAGCGATTGGTTCATTTCATATTGGTATGATTCATTTTCAATTTTTAGGACTGGCATCACACCCAGTCCAGCGGGGAAAAGATCCCACGGATGCCCATAGAAACACACCGACAATAAAGGAATCCCTCCATAAACCCCCGGAAAATAAGACAAACACAATACGTTTAGCCCTTCTTCTTGCTGACACCGACGGTGCGGCCACGGCGACCAGTGGTCTTGGTGTGCTGGCCACGGACACGCAGGCCCCAGTAGTGACGGAGACCGCGGTGGGAGCGGATCTTCTTCAGGCGCTCGAGGTCCTCACGGAGCTTGGAGTCGAGACCGTTGGAAACAACCTGGGAGTCCTTGCCGTCGGTGATGTCGCGCTGTCTGTTCAGGAACCACCCGGGGATCTTGTACTGGGTGGGGGTCTGGAGGATGGTGACGATACGCTCAAGCTCTTCGGTGGTAAGCTCACCGGCACTGTATGAATCGAAAACTGTCAGCATTTCCACTCGGGAGGGTGTGTTGTCGATAACTCTGCACTGCTCTGATAGTGTCTTGGTGGTTGTTCCCGACTCCTCTATTTCCATCCCATCCCATCCCTTTAAACGCACACACAGACGACATGATTTTTCATTTCAGGTCGACAATATCGTAGCCCGTGAAGTCGCCATCTCCGTAATCTTGGTTCATTCTCCGTATAATCCAACCACCCAAGACACCCAAGAACCTTGCAGAGAGTCGCTAATTGTTCCGATTAAAAACGTACCGCTTGTTGAGATCGACATCGGCCTTCTTGCAGACCAAGTTGGAGTAGCGGCGACCGACACCCTTGATCTGGGTCAGGGCGTACATGATCTTCTGCTTACCCTCAACATTGGTGTTGAGGAGACGCAGAATGTACTGGAAGTTCGTCTTCTCGCCGGACACGAGCGCTGTAAATCGGGCGACAAGTTAGCTGACATTATTCTTTCATCGAGATGCCCATATTTGTGGCAGGGCGGGTTTTGTTTGATGCTCTCGTTGCATTGTAGAATCGAAGACTGGCGTGGGAGAGGGCAACGTACACATGATGGGCGATGGGCGCGCGTATCGCGATGTGTTGTCGACAAGAGGAATGGAGAGGAGGAAGTCTCGAGTGACTTTTGCTTCCGTTGTGGGATCGGGTAATTGGGGCGCTAGCCTGTTTGGGAAAGGTGCGGTGTGAGGGCTCGCTTGATGGGGGCGCTAGTCCTGTTTTGGGGGTCTTGGTCATGTGCCATGTTCCCCTTGGCTTTTTGTCTAGTTCATCACTGATGTCACCTGACTTGTACAGTCAGCATTCATTAGTATTTGGAACATGGTACCTGCCCCACTTATCATTTTTCTAGTGGTCAGAAGTACTGTGTTCCAAATACTAATGAACGGCCACTGTATGTAAGATTGGTACTTGCCACTGAAATTCACTGGCAGGGATTACCAGTATGTTTCAGTGTTACATGTCCACTGATGATCACTGGGCAGTGCGTTACTCTTTCTTTCTTTGATGCTGCCTCGAGTCTGACCTCGACATATTTTTTCCTGGCACGGGCCCATGTCACTTCCAGTCGAGTCTTTGTTCTGTCCCTGGGGCCGAAAATACCCCTGCAGTTTATACTTTTTCTCAGTCTGAATCGATCTGACCGTGGGCTGCCCATGGATGTCTCCGTGTAAACAGCTTCTTCTCTTGCGAGATATCTTCAATGAATTTGACCATCTTCGGGTGGCACTACTATACAAAGAGAACTCCAGGAGCTCTCCAACTACATCTATGTAGTGAGAGGCCACCGATGTCTCGACATTCTGAACTCGAGCTTAGACGGACTCGATGTTCTCTTTGTTTCCCAAATGATCCCCGGACTTGGGAAAGAAGTGTCCATTCGTTCAACCCAATCGACGCCACATATCAACCTTGACTTTCCCGCAAACACCTTGGACTTGATTTTCTGTTTCTCTTTGTTCTTGGTTACCTCGTTTGTTCATTCGAAATTGTCAGCTGATGCCAAATTTAGTACCAGGAGCGCAGCATAGCCGACTTCAAAGGCAGGTCCCCTACAATTCAAGATGGGGACTTCGAAAAAGACCAGGGGTTGGAAGACCCATGGATGTTGTTCAAGTGGATTCTCTTTCATTGTCTTGAGAGAGATTTCATCATTTCTTTATCTCGGAAGCCAGACTCGATGGAGTGATTGCCTTGGTCGATACTCCCCCGGCTCGACAACATAAGAAACCTTTCAACCCCCCAGAACAATCTTGCAACTTGTCAATCTTCTTGTCTCTCGCTGTGCGATTCCTGACTTGAAACATCTTTGGATCACCCATATATTCTGATTGCGGATTCTTTCTCTCTCCATCTTCCATCATTTTAACTGGGGAGGTTCATTCTACATTCTTTGAATATCCTCTTCTCCTCTACCGACCCTCGTGCCCAGAACTTCACTGCATGATGCAGCAGTTTCCCACCGACGCCAATCAGGTTCAAGTGCCCTGGGAGCAAGTGCCGAAATATTCCCTGGATCACCTTCCCGATCCTCCGGATGATTATATGTTTCTTGGGCGTCCGTTTAATAGCCAATGGGCCAGACTACGAACCCCCTTGATCTATCAACTGAAAATATTTGCCAAAGTCTTTCTATGGGGGTTTGAACTTCGCTCGGAGTCAAGGGGCTCCATTATGAGGGCTCTCGCCAAGGTCAATTATTATATGAGACCGGAGTATCAATTCCACACCCAAGACGAGATGTTCGACCTCTCACGCGACGGTGGCCCGCGACTTCTGCGATACACAATTGATCCTACACCCTTCCCAGTCAGCCGCCATTGGCCTGCATTACTATCGGACGATGAGATGCGGCAGCTTGGAGCGGAACATTATGCCCGCCCAGCAGATGCACCAGCGGGTTTGTCGGACAAATTCATTTTTCAATTCTTACTGCCACCCCACACCCCGATGAGTCTACCACCAATACCTCAACCGCCTCAGCTGAGCCAGCCTGTGGAGCAGGATCCAGGAAATGATGGGGCCCAAGATGTGCCGAAACCGCACGTGTATCAGAACGATTTCAACCCCAATCCCGTCCGAGAGGCAATTGAAAAGGCTTTGGTCAATCTTTGCTACAAGAAACTCGAGAGGCACCCTCATGCACCGACCATGGACCCAGTGGGTACCCGGGTCGCCTGTTCTAAAAGTGACCTGGGCATTGTGCAGGTCGGCACTCATACGACTGTCTCGGAGGTGCGGTTGAATCCGAACACACATAAATTTGACCCCGCGGGATTTCCATTTCCATATCGTGGTCGTGGTCCTGTCTGGGCCGATGGGTCGTGCGCCATTGATACCGTTATCGTGATCGGCATGCTGACCCAGGCCGGTTGTACCATGGTTGACCGGGAAAATGGCATGGAGGAGAAATTCACGGAGATTGAAAAGGCCTACATCCAGGTGACCAACATGAACTGGGAGGCCTTTGATGATAATGTGTCGATTGAGCTTCGCCATTCGTTTTACAATCTGCTCTGTGACCACATTCCCGACATCAAACGGGGCGAGTCGGCCCCGCCCTGGGTGGTTTGGGCTGAATCAACCAGGAACTTTGCGCAATTTCAGATGAAATACTTTGAGGAACCGAAAGATGCATGCTCCATGTGTGGAGGTGCGGAGTCTGGACGCCGCCCCGTGATCGGCAACTGCTTGAATCCATACAAGCAGGATGGAGATGACCAGGGTGTTGAGATGGCGAAATTGATCGAACGGGCGTGGGGTCTAGACCCTGTTATCTATAGCTGTGGGAATTGCCTTGAACCGAAGGGGCCGAGCAGGTTGAGATACGTGACCCAACTCCCTCTTCGCTTGGTAGTCACCATAGGTCCTAGGTTCCGTGTTCTGGGCCACACTCAAAACCAGAAATTTGTTTACAGGGACGCCGACGGGAACATCCAGACAGCGATCTATCGCTGGATAGGCGGAGTCTATTACAAAAATGATCATGTTCGGGTCTTCTGGAACGATAGTGAAAGAGGCGAGTTTGACCCGGGCAACCTCCGCAAGTACGACGGTCAAGATGCAGGGGGAGTCATCATCGGCAATGTTGCGCCGTACTCACAAGAGGAACGGATCCCCCCCGAGTGGCACCAGGACGGCATTCCCGTCGCAATGTACGAGCTCGTCATCAATCCAAGCGCGGACATGTTGCACGCCGCAGCGGAGACCATCACCGAGATGTCCAGCCTGATCGCCAAGGACAAGCCATTCCTCGTTCAGCACTATCCTTGGTTCCCGCCCATCGAGCGCAAGTCGCCTTACCTACCTCTGGAGCGGATCCTCCCCGACACCGGCGAGCGATTCTACGAGAAGGCTCTCACGCCAACGCCAGAAGTGGAGCAACCGCAGCACACCGACATGAATGAAGTCCTGGCCGAACAACTCGCCGAGTGGAGGATGCAATCCGGCACCGACATTTTACAAAACCTGAACGCTGATATAGCCCAGATGGACCCCGGTGTTGTCCAACGCCTCACAAATGGCGAGAGTCTCTTCAACTCACTCAACGAAGACCCCAACGATCTCATCAATCATCCGGAAATGTGGCCCGATAGTGCTCCCCCACAAGAAGGTGGTACAACTTCATTCCCTAATCTGCCCAAAACCCCGACCATGCCGAACATCCCCGGTGCTCCGAATGCTCCAAAAAGTCCGTACTGGAATTGGATCAACTTGTCTCCGGGCAAGCACTCGAAGGCAGGCGGTTGGAGAGGTGGAGAGAAGACGGTGACGGTTGTGAATATTCGTGATGATTGTCGTATTGGTCCTTCGCCGTACCGGTTGTACACGGTTCCTGTCAAGAGTATCAAGGCTGCGATGAGGCGGCTTAGTGCGGCGCAACTGCAGAGTCAGAGTCCGCCGAAGAAGAGGTCGAGACTAGAGGAGTTGAAGGCTGACGAAGCGGGTAGCCAGAAGAGGGCGACTCGGAACAGTGGAAAGTGAATAGATTAGATTGGGGGGGTTGTAGTAGGGACTCGGAGGGGGAGTCGAAGTCGGCTCTCGGTGCTTGATATGCTGGTTTCTTTTCTGGAATTGTTTCTTATTTATTGCTTTTCTTGGGCTGGTCTCAACGGTGCGAAGGGGTTATTCTGTGTTTTTGTGTTCGTGTTTGTTCTTGTTCATGTTTGCTTCCTTTTGTGACTTGAGTACTCCGTAGTTAGTTCTTCATGATTATCTGGAGTTAGGTTGATTAGTTTCATGCTATTTTGTTTCTCCTAGTATTCTTCGCCGATGCCCAATCTATTATTAATGAGAATTGACCACACAGGAAGATCCAGCACTAACATGTCACAGCCAGTTGACTAGTGTGTATATACCAAGTGTTCTCACATTCCTTTTGTGGTGCTTTTTACCCGATAAAACATCGCCGATACACGTTGCGGGAGAAATAAACCAATCAGAGTCCCGATATTAACCATCGGGTATTCTAATTTGGTAACAAAACTAACGAAACTAAAAAGACCAAAACGCAAGTGGAGGCGGTCGCCCCCGCTTACCCCAGACTCTCTTTCCTTCCCTCGCTACTCTCCGTCTATTCTCTTCTTTCCCCCTTCTTCTCTTCTTCATCTGTCATGGCTATACTCTTGCCCATTTGCTTTGTCCTAGACCTATTGAACCAGACAGTTTCATCCTAGGTTTTATTACAGGTTACGAGGTTCTCTAAACTATCAATGTCGAGAGAAGCCTGTCCATTGCCATGTTCCCTGGCTACTAATCAACCAGGCAACTGACCAGAATCCTCATTGAGACTAATCGTCTCATCTAGGCTATCACGGGTGATTGGGATTATCAAATATCTTTCACTCTAGTCTATGATCTATTTACATGTCATGCCCAGTCTCTATAATGACGGGCCAGATCTATCAACACAGGGGGAATTTCAACGCACTAACAAACAGGAAAAGGACAGGCAAGCACAAAATCAACAAGCGAAAACCATGAAGCGGTCCCTCCCGCTTACAAACGAGCACGAGGCTCACCCTTGGCCTTGCTAGGACCTGTGGCCACATTGCTCTTCTTGGGAGCAGACACATAACCACCCAACTGGTTATCAGTGTTGACCACATTGCCCTTGGCATCACGGCGGATACCAAGCTCAACCAACTTGGCAAAGACCTTGGCAAAGTGATCAAAGAACAGCTCCTTGTCCTCGGCATACCGCTGCACCCAAGGCAAGAAGGCCGGGTCAGTCTTCAGCGTCATATCGGTCGGCAGCATCATGAGCGGCTCCTCATCCTCCTCCGCATCGGGATCCTCATGCACAAACTGGGTCATACCCGTCGCCAGCTTGCGGGGCTTCCAGTCCAACTGCAGCAGCAACTTGAAGAACGAGTTGGAGAACCGGGTTGGGTTCGTGACCCACGGTCCCTCGAATCCACTACGGTCTCCGTGGCAGCGACCGAGGTTGTGACCTCCAGCCAGCGCGACAATCTCTTGATCATTGAAGCCCATGCGGTTGAAGATGAAGCGCAAGTGGTCGGCGCCCAGGGCACCGTCGGGCAGGCGTCCGCGGGGTGGCACCTTGGAGTCATCGACCAGGTCGGTTCGTCCACCCTGCCAGGGGATATCAGGTCCACCCAGTTCCTTGATTGCAACTACGCCTGCCAAAGTCCACAAATCCGAGTATGTGATCCACGGGTGCTTCTCCTTGATCGGCTCGAGGAACGCCCGACCGTGTTGCAGACCCGCGTTGGCCGGGTCGCCACCTTCTGCCTCATAGCGCATACCGGCGCCATTGGAGCCGCCAGTGTCGGATTCGGCATCATAAGTACCGGCGGAGTGCCTGCATGGAGAAGAGACCGTTAGCAAATCTTGTTCCTTGTTTTAAGGTTCACTACCGGCATCCCGACCGTCGGGATCTCGTCATTCGCCAACCGGGACGAAAACAACATACCATGCCAACCGCACAAACACAGGGCCTGCGCTTCCATCGTCGTATCCAGGCTTCTGGAGCTGGGCAGCGATATCCTTGCGGACCGCCTCATAGTCACCGTGGCGACTCATTCTCGGCCGATAACGTCTGGGGGTAAAGAGTGGTGAAAGGGCTGGAAAGATGCGGATGCAGAAGTTACTTCCGAACCAACTATTTTCTGGATCTTCAAAAAAGGAATGAAGCCTTCCAAAAGAGATGAACACACACAAGAGAAAGAAAAAAGAAACAAAAGGGAATCGAGGAAAGAAAAGAAAGGGTCGCGAATCCTGGAGTGGTTGATTCTCCCACATGAAGACCGCCAGTGGATCCACCGGACGAATTCCAATTTGCCCGTCGACCAGCCAAAATGCCGAGGTTCTTTCTCGGTCGATAATCCCCCGTTTCCCATGGCCTTTGCAGTTTCTGAATCTCTGTGCTCATGTTGCGGCTGGCACAATTCGGCTGCTTGGTTTCGTGTGCGAATTCCCCCGATTCTCGGCCATTTTCGCGATTGGATAAACCATGTAAGTGTGGTTCGGACTGGACCTAACTTGCGATCAGTTGAGTGAAGTCATAATCATACTTTTTGGGCGGCGATCAAATGCCGTCGGCCATGAAGTCTGATTGCCTCGGAACTTGAAAGCCGACCTTATCGTCCAACCCGTGCTACAATCACTACGGAGTATGTAGAGCTTCGGCTTCTTGAATTATTCAGAAAGGTCTTTTAGGAATTTACAAATTTACAAAATATTTGCTTCACTGCAGATATTTCCTTGAATTTGACCTATGAGGTCATCTGCAATTAGCCACCGCAACAATTTGTAGATAATCAAACATTCATGGCCAATCAGCCAGGGCCCAGGGGTACATGACCTGCAAACGAGCAACTGTACCTCCCAACACGCAACAATGTCCCCCAGAATCAGACAGAAAGATGAAGAAAAAAAAAGCTCGGAATAATACAAGAAATGCAGGTCAATCACAGTCCCCCCATTTTGCCCATCCTCCTAGATGATATCTTCCTCCCACTCTCCATCAGCACTGTCCTTATCCTGAACCATCTGCTGCTGATCATCATGGCCCCGAGTCTTTCCCAACATCTCGCGATTCCAATCCAGACGCTCATCAGAATCCTTCCGTGACTGGACCTCGAAATACCGATGAAGGTGCGGGTTCTCGAGATACCGACGATAGCGCTCATGGAAATCCCTCTCTTCCTGGGACCGGGACCGCGGTCCTCGCGCCTCCAGCCGTGCAACCCGGTCCTTCAACACCTTCACCTGCTCCTCCAGCCATCCAACTTTAGCCGCATACATCTGACCCATACCGTCCATCTGTTGCGCGAGTTCCACGTACTCATGGCGCTGTTGATAGTTCTGTCTCTTGAGACGGGCAATCTTATCCTCCAACCCATCTTGCATCTTGAGGTTGTTCTGTCCGATATTCTGGATCATCGTCGAGACTTGGAAGATATTGTCGTCACTGAGGATGCCGTTTCGGTGATACTCGGTCACGGAGGAGATGCTTGCAACGATATCATCGACGATGGTGTTCATGAGTTGGGTCTTTTCCTTTGAGTTGGTCATGTACTTGACTTGTTCGATGCGCAGGACGGAGTAGCCAGGGACGAAATCCGGGTTGGAGGCGTTGCAGTCGAAGATGGTGGGTTTTCTGGGAGGCGTCACTGGTCCTGGCTCCAGGATTGGACGGTGCCTGGCCATTTCGGCTGGGTCTTTGTCGGTGTCGCTGGCCATGATCCTGTCTTTTGCGAGTGGCTGTGGTTTATGACGTTGAGGTTGAGAAGGACGTTGAGGTCGAGAGATGAAAAGGGTTAGGAAAAGTGAAGCGAGGATAGAAGACATGGGAGGCGAGGAGAGCTAAGATGGGTAAGAACGCGCTTTGGTGCTTTAGACGCGCTTTGATGCCGTACACGCGTAGATCTGCCTTTTGATAGTATCATCAAACATGGCTGGTGTGTCACGCAAACCGGGTCGCTGTTTCTTCAAAATCCTTTCGCGGCTGGTCGCCACTCTTTGTTGAAACCCAGGAAGGAGCGAATTTCAACCAGCCTTTCGAACATCTCTTTTCTTGTTTTCTTGGGCTAAATGCAGGAGTAGGAGAAATTTGGTAGGTAATCTTCCGGGAGAGAGGAGGAAGAAAAGACCACAACTTCTTATAGAGGGCTGCGACAAAGAAAGCAAACGGTGATAGTACTGGAAGCATCAAGCAGT
Source organism: Penicillium sp. PF1803 (assembly GCA_023626575.1). Taxonomy (NCBI): domain Eukaryota; kingdom Fungi; phylum Ascomycota; class Eurotiomycetes; order Eurotiales; family Aspergillaceae; genus Penicillium; species Penicillium sp. PF1803. The sequence continues at coordinate 48,232 of JAMAGZ010000081.1, read as the reverse complement.
AGTTACAAACTCCCATCTCAATATCCTTATCTGCCTATCAGGCATATTACTCAATTGTTTAGACAATGATAGATAGGCTGTGCAAGTGGATTAGAGTAAAGAATAGATAATATCATGTTTCATCAAGCTCGCCTAGAGTGTCTATAGAACTACAGCTCGGCCACAATTGCATCTCCCATTTCCTTTGTACCCATCGTGCCCCCTAGGTCAGGTGTACGCAAGCCCTTATCAAGCACATTTCGCACTGCATCCTCTAGACGCTGGGCTTCATTCTCCATGTTCAAGGAGTACCGGAACATCAATGCCACACACAAAATCATCGCGACAGGGTTAGCAATATTCTTTCCAGCGATACTATAAAACAGATTAGTATACAGTAAATTACTCCTAACCAGCAGTGTTAAAACTCACGTTGGAGCCGAGCCATGAGTAGGCTCATACAGCCCATATGGCCGTGTGTTCATTGTCTTATCACCAGGCAGCCCATTGAGACTAGCACTCGGCAAAACACCCAAAGTCCCAACGATCGAGCCCGCCTGGTCGGAGATCATATCGCCAAAGGTGTTGTCAGCGAGAATCACACCATTCAGGGATCGTGGGTTAGTTGCCAGGATCAGAGATGCAGAGTCGGCTAGTTGGTGGACTAGTTTGAGCTGGGGGTATTCGGTGGTCATGGTCTTTTCGACTACACGACGCCAGAGGCGAGATGAAGCTAGTACATTTGCTTTGTCGAGGGAAATCACTGGCCAGGGGGGATTGTGGCGTAGAGCAACTTCTGCGGCGAGACGGGTGACTCGTTGGATTTCGGCTTCGGAGTAGCCCCATTCATCCATTGCTAAGAGAGAGTGTAGCGGCGTCAGCAGGTCAATAAGAACTCCATTGGGAGATGGCAACATACCATAAGTTGGATCCTCGACTTTTCTCCCAAAGTAAGCACCACCACAGTTCTCCCTAACAACTACAAAATCCACCCCTTCCCCTGCACCATCCTTCTCAGAACCAAAAAGCACCTCATGCCGAAAAGGGCTAAACTCCTTCGCAATCGATACACTGGGCGAGCTAGACGAGCACGGTCGCAAATTGGCATAGATATCCATTACCTTGCGAAGCTGTAGCAACCCACCCTCAGGTCCATCTAGACCCCGGCGAGCATTGTCCCACTTGGGGCCGCCAACTGCTGCGAAGAGAACCGCGTCCGAGGCAAGAGCTGCTTGTTTGACTTCTTCGGTAATGGACTTACCGGTTGCGTCAATGCTGCAGCCACCGATTAGTTCTTGTCGGAGCTCGAACTTGTGTGAGGGGCTTTCAAAGGCTTTGAGGACTTTGATTGCTTCCGTCATGACTTCGGGGCCTATACCGTCGCCTGGTAGGACGAGGATATTGTGAGCTTGGGCCATGGCTGGAGAGGATGTTTGGTATTCCCGATGAGCTTGTTGTTGGAGGGCGAGCTAGTAGATCAGATGAGCTTTCAAGCTTTTAAAGTATTCTTTCTTGCTTCAGGTATAGAAGCACTCCTATATCGGGGTCGGTGTTCCAACCGAGTAATGCGGGGTTGAAGGGTCTCGGGCGTTCTCCGACGTGATGATATCCGAGATGCGGAGGTCAGAGGATGTATTAATGGACGTTTATTCGGTCTTGTATACAGTTTGAATGTACAGGAGGCTGCGTATACATAATAGACGCTTGTTGGTGCCAATCAGACCGTGGTCTTGTCAGGTAGCCTAGTTCGACATTTCACGGTGTTACATAGTTCAGTTGGATCCTGAGGCAGTAAGGTGTCGAGTAGCTAGGGCTGCCGCCCGACACGTGATCGTATAGTTATGTTATATGTGGCAGTCTTTGTCCGTTATGGATCATTAGAGATAAGATCATGTGGTTTGTCAATTTAGACCCGGAATGCATAGATTGTTCAACAAATAATGAATACAAGGACTTTTATTCGAGAATACAATGCAGAGCTTTTTTTTTCAACTGTGAAACCTTCTAGAAGCTGCCCGTCGGGCTTACATCATGCCTCCCTCCCCTCGTATTTGCACTGTTTGCACATCGGCGATTTCTAATCCCCGCAAAAAAAAGTCCATGAGGAATTCCACTTCTCTGCACAGCCTCACCTCTTATTAACATCATGTCGCGGATTGAAGAGCTCCCAGACGACTTCGATGAGTCGCTCAACCTCAATGAGGCACCACCCCAGGTGGCTCAGGACCTGCCCCAGCCTGGCTACGACGCCTTCGCCGCAAACAATGAAGCGCCTTTTCCGATCAATGAAGAGAGATTGAAGGAGATCATGAGTGATCCTAACCACCCTGACTTCCCCCCAGCTATGGCCTCCGTCAAGTCGCATTCCAAGGAAGAATTGCTGGATATGATGAACAAAACCCCGCTGTTTATGACGGATATTGAGAATGCTGGTGATGAGAGTATGTTGGATATTCCTTGCTTATCGCGTTCTACTTCTCAGTCACCTTGGGAATAAAGTACTGACACCTTTCTCTTCCTTTCAGACGGTGAAAATGTTCTTTTGGACGCTCTTCAAGCTCTGCAAAATGAGGGAACCCGAGCCGAGGTGGCTCAAAGTTTCAAGGAACAAGGCAATGAGGCTGTTCAGGAAAAGCGCTGGATCGATGCCAAGGAGATGTACACCAAGAGCATTGCCGTCGTCTATGCCAAGGAAGACAAATGGGACAAGCCTGAAGATCTCAAGGCGGAAGAGAAACTCCTGCGTCAGATGGAGGAAGTATCGCACAATAACCGGGCATTGTGTAACCTTGAGCTTGGTATGTTTTCGTTCTTACTCGGTTCTTTTGAAATTGCCGCTTACATGAACTCTTGTTATAGGCAACTATCGCTCCTGCACCCTCGACTGTGCTGCAGTCCTCAAGCTCAACCCGAAGAATGTCAAGGCTTACTACCGTTCCTCAATGGCTCTGCTCAAGCTGGATAAGGTCGCGGAGGCAGAGGATTCTGCTTCCCGAGGCCTGATCATTGATCCCTCAAATAAAGCACTTCAGACCGCTGCTTCCAAGATTGCCGATCGCAAGGCTCAAGTGGAGCGCGTCGCTGCCAAGCGCAAGGCTGAAGAGGAGCTCGCGCGCAAGCAGAACCTAGTTCTAAGCACAGCTCTACGTGCCCGCCAGATCCGCACTCGCAAGACCGATCAGCCCCCAGACATGGAAGATACCAGGATTCGTCTCGTTCCCGACCCACTCTCGCCGGAGAGCTCGGTTGAATTCCCTACCGTCTTCCTCTATCCAATGGATGCCGAGTCTGATTTCATCAAGGGTTTCTCTGAGCTCCACTCGATTGTGGATCACCTTGATTATATCTTCCCGCTTCCGTGGGATACTAAGAAGGAGTACACGATCAACAACGTTGAGTGCTTCATGCAGACTGTCACCGGCGGCCTCATCAAGGCTGGAAAGAAGCTGCCTTTGTTGCAGATTCTTTCTGGTGGTAAGGTTGAAGTTGTGGACGAGCTGGTCAAAATCTTCGTTGTGCCGCTTTCCAAGACGGGTGCTTTCATCGCTGAGATGAAGGCCCGTAAGGAGGGTTGAGCTTGGAAAGTCGAGCGCTGTGTTGCTTACCCTCACCCTATACTTTATTCATCTGGAGCTCCGATGCCGTAGGCCACCGCTGGGACTCACGTGCTTTCCCCTCTCCAAAGCACTGATGACAAGCCAACTGGTTATGTGGCTATGCCAGCTACATCACCAGCTTCGGTGCCGATCAAGATGGTCCTTCTAGATCGGTAGCACGATGATCTGAAACACCTCCAAACAAAACGCATGCTGCTAGGGCGTATCTGATACCCATTGATTATTGACACAGAATATTGTATATAGACATGCGTTGAAGTTCGATATAGATCAACTTCCTTCTTGGCATTGAAAGACACTGTTGAGGACAAAAGAAAGTCAATTATTGATCAGAGCCTAACATGTATTGCGAATCGTACATTGTCAACGCCGAATCCACCTTTCTAGATCCAATGGATCTTGAGAGTTCGGCACGTTCTAGCCGTGAAAGTACCGGTCTAATTCATCCTAATTCATTATACGAGATCCCGATCTCTCTCTCTCTCTCGTATTACCCCAGCCACGTACAAGCCATGTTGACGTATATCCCGGTGTTCCTGAAGGATTTCCAGGCACAAACATAATCTTATTCAGCCGTCGAGACCGAGGATATTAAATGAGGGGGTTATTAATCCTATAGGCTGAATGCCTGTATTGTCAAGCGAACCCCTGCATGTTGTGATGCCGAAGTACCTGAACCACGACACGAAGCCCGAAGCTGGGGATCAGCAGGGGATCCACAATTTCCCCAGATGTCAGCAATGACAATGGCAGGAACAACCATGATTCTTCACATTTATCCGGAATATCGAGCTAGGCGATTCATTGAGTCTTTCTTCAGGTCGTGGTAAATGCGGGGATAAGCATCTGCACAGGCACTTATTGGGGCATGCTTTGCCAAGGGTCTAAGACGGAGGTTCCTCCGCCATGAAGATTAGGAGATTTTCCACTTCTATTGAGATTATCTTGAGCCAAAGAATATGTAATGTTTTGGGAGCATTATTTTGTTTCCACGAATGTATTGTCTTTGATATTATCGGCACTGGGTCATATTATCTACCGGTCAACTTATGGTGAAACGTGTTCATCAGCCTCAATGCAACTTGAAACGTTCGGGGCTTTTGGCCAAGTCTCCTTTTTATCCTTTTTCCTCATGAGCCCCCCCCCCCCCCCCCCCCCCCATCACGGATGAAGAGCCTATTCTAGTCAAAGCGCAAACTCCGGAGTTACCAATGGTCCTACTTTTTTCATTGTCCTCTCAAGAAGAATGAATCCCACCTGATAAAATATTTAGGTCGAATGCGATCTTTGTTCGTGAGACTTATCTTGAAGAATTAGATCTTGACGGAAAAGCGCCCATCTCACCAGCATAAAGCTAAAGGATAATAACCATAATAACCATAATGCCTTGTTGTCTTTGGAATAGCCGCGACTCCTGCGCCACGGGCTAAAAGTCCGAATCTATGTGGATAGTAGTGGATTCCTAGCCTCCGGAGGAATTATTCAAGGGACCTAGTAGCTAGACCCTGCCTTATAAAGTCTAGACAATGCCACTCGAGTCGATTCTTTCTTAGGAGACAGAGCATTTTTCCAAACAAAAGTACTGCTGATTATCATCCCATCGATCCTCAAGATGGTTCACATCTCCGCTAGCTCTCTGTTATTGGCAGCCGGTATTCTACCAACTCTGTGAGTACATAACGCTTGCATTTGGGAAAACACGACAATTGGTGCTAACCATAACCCCCAGCGCATATGGAGCTGGTTTGAACACTGCTGCTGTTGCCCTTGGCAAGCTTTATTTCGGTTCTGCTACTGACAATAGCGAATTGTCGGACTCTGCCTACGTCACGCAGCTCAGCAACACCCAGGACTTTGGTCAAATCACACCCGCAAACTCCCAAAAGGTGAATTTCTTTTCTATGCAAAAGCTTAAGAAATAAAATCACTGACAATTGCTTGATAGTGGGATGCAACCGAGCCATCACAGAATGTCTTCACCTACACCAACGGAGACACCATTGCTAAGCTGGCCCAGACCAACGGTCAGAAGCTGCGATGCCACAATCTTGTCTGGCATAACCAGCTCCCAAGCTGGGGTAAGGGCTCCATCTATTTTCTTGGAAATGTCACCTTGCTAAACTTATGATAGTTACCAGCGGTTCTTGGACGAATGCCACGTTGATTGCGGCTCTGAAGAACCACATCACCAACCTCGTTACCCACTACAAGGGACAGTGCTACGCCTGGGACGTTGTGAATGAGGGTATTTATCTCAAAAATCTGCATCCTCCATGTCATCCATGTCTAATATAAATTAGCTCTTAACGAGGACGGAACCTACCGCACCAGTCTATGGTACAACACCATTGGCGAGGCCTATCTCCCCATCGCCTTCGCCGCCGCTGCCGCCGCAGACCCTACTGTCAAGCTTTACTATAACGACTACAACATCGAATACTCCGGCGCCAAGGCCACCGGTGCTCTCCGAATTGTTAAGCTAGTCCAGTCCTACGGCGTCAAGATCGACGGAGTCGGTCTCCAGTCTCACTTCATCGTCGGCAGCACCCCCAGCCGAAGCAACCAGGCCAGCACGATGGCCGCATACACAGCTCTGGGCGTGGAAGTTGCCATCACCGAGCTCGATATCCGCATGACTCTCCCTTCAACTGCTGCTCTCCTCGCTCAACAGTCCACTGACTACGCCAGCACAGTCGGTGCATGTGTCGACACCAAGGGCTGCGTGGGTGTCACCGTCTGGGATTGGACTGATAAGTACTCTTGGGTTCCGAGCACTTTCTCCGGACAAGGTGCTGCCTGCCCCTGGGATGAGAACTTTGTGAAGAAGCCTGCGTACACTGGTATCCTCTCTGCGCTGGGTGGTTCGGCGACTTCCACTGCCACGACCACTCTTGTTACAAGTGTGAGCAGCACTTCCACCACTACTTCTTCTTCGACTACGACCACGACCACAAGCGCGTCTACAGGTGTTGCTCAGCACTGGGGTCAGTGTGGTGGTTCTGGTTGGACTGGTCCCACTACTTGTGTGAGCCCGTATACCTGCACCTACTCCAATGCCTGGTACTCCCAGTGCCTGTAAGGAGATTTAGGCGGTGGTGGAAATGATGCGAGTTGTTATATTAGCAAGTTGAAACTTTTTTTCCAAGTTACTGTCTATTATCGATCAAAGTGACCGGCTTTGTTTCAACAATTTATTAAGAGCTTTCAAGCTTGTTTCAAAGTTTTGTGTTTGATCAAAGTTGCAATATCAATCCCTTGCAATTCTTTTCCAGATAAGAATCATAGTTGTTCCAGTAGGCTAGCAGATCTATAGGGGCATATTGTGAAAGTTGAGTCGAATTAAACATGCAGGCGACTGGCAAGTATTTCGTGACATTCTGTGAGTTTGGCTTATGCTGAGTCTCGGTCCTCCAATTCGGGTCATATCCGGGCAATCAATACACAAGCTCGACCTGTTTGGGCAATTTATACGGGCAGATCTATCATATTTAAACCTCCGTGTTCGTCTCAGATGCCCTCCCTTGCAGACTATTAATCTCGAACGTCTCTTAGTGCTCTCGAACCTGCTCATACTTTCCAAAGTGTTGAGCTTTGGATATCAAATTTATTGTTACAAAGATACTAGTAACTATACAACATTTCTGAGAATATGTCAGCTTGGATTGTATTTTTTCGATTTCCAGTATACCTTTTGCAGTTCAAATCAACGCTCGCTTAAAACAAAATCATTACAAATAACGTAACGAAAAAAACACCAAGTAAGCTGCTTTCATGCACCAATGCCATAATCAAGGAGACTCGTTATCATAAGTCAAACGCCCAAGACCAACCCAGATTTTGTCTCAATTGTCAAAGTAGTATGGAAACGCATAGCTGTCAATGTGCTCCCCGTATTGCTCAGCACCGGGAGGTGCTGTCGTCGGAATGACTTGGGTTGGGAAGCTTTGAAGCTCGTCAAAGGTCTCGGGAATGTAAGGTTGTGAGCTGACGAAGACGGGTGGATAGTATCCCAATGTGTGAGCGTGTGGGCTTGTTGTGGTAGGTGGATGGTCAGCATCCACGCGGAGGCGTTTCCGCTTCAAGTCTTGTTGTGACATTGATGATGATGGTCTTGGGTTGTAGTTCGGGTGAATTGGGAGGTCTTGGTGGATGAATTGACTTGGGCTGTGGGAGGGAGGACGAAGGGCTGTTGGGGATAGATCCGAGGGTACGTCTGACGGGGCGAAGACAGATTGAGTAACAATGGTGCCTTGAGCAGGGCCGGTTCGGAGGACCATTGTTTCTTCAACCGTTTCTTGTTCGTGTGTCGAGGCTTCCTCCGTCGGGGAGCTTCTTCTGCTGCGTGATCTTTCGCTCAGGGTAGCTTCCACTGCATCGGGCAGATTCGCTCGGGAAATCGACACTAGGGCTTTTCCATCTAGAACTGGTCAGCTTCTCTGCATACACACGGTCGATACGGGTGAAGATACCGGTCACTCCCTCTTGAAACTTCTCCTCTTCTTCTCGCACTTGGTAGACCTCGTCCAGTATCTGCAGTCGCTCGGTTGGGGAGATCTGTCGACGGATTGGTTGGTCGGCTTCTTTGAGTCTGCGAGCGGTGACTCCATGGCTGGTGCGTAGCTCGCATAGTATGTGAACTAGTAGTCTAATGCGCTCTTTTCGTACCGTTAGCAGCAAGTCGGACCTCAAATAGAATGTGATGTTCTCCCGTACCGGCCTTGGGAAGATGATCTGGCTCGCGATGGCTCACCCCTGAGGGCCACCATGGAGGCTTGGTCTCATCTGGCTCCAGCTGCTGCGTCCTGCCAGCAACAATCTTTCGTCCATTGTACGGGTAATTGACCTGCTTGCGAGGCTCGACAAGCTTGACGTATGCCTTTGCCAGGACTCGGCAGTTGGTCTGTTGCAGATTCTGGAAGACCTTCTCGTAGTAGCGGTGCAGGAATTCTTTGTCCCGAATCGAGATCAATGCCTTCTGGTTGCTTCTCATACTAACTTCATCATTCCAAGGTCTTTGTCTGCTTTGTTGTTGTTGTTGTTGCTGTTGCTGTTGCTGCTGCTGTTGCTGCTGTTGGAGCTGGAGTTGTTGCTGTCGCGGCCACATGGCTGGCTGGATTGTGGGCCTAGGGCCTATGGGACCACGGTGGTGTCCATCGGTGCCTATAGTCTCTGGACTCTGAGCGGCACGGTTAAGTAGTGGCTGAAGAGGGATTTGACCACCGACTGCCCTTTGTGGTGGTGAGGGCGTGGTAGCCCCAGCCTCAACTGAACTCAATCAGTTTCCAGCGTTCTGGTTCTAACGAGTATGTGACACTTACTTAGAGAATGTGAGGGGACAGCTTCTCCAGACCGCGCCACAGCCTGTAGAAACGCATTCGTGACTCCAGGAGATAGAATAGCTTCTCGGCTATTCCGGATAGACGGAGAAGCTTCGTGGCGGAGATTCCCGTCCCGATCGATGTAAATGAGGGCAAAGTGCGGGTATGCCAGCTCGTCTTGCTGGTTCTGCCTCGACATCGTGGGCGAGACCTATCGATCTCGTCAGTCTTTTCTTTCTCCTTCGGTATTAGATGAATGAAAATGCTCAAGGCAGAAAGGTAGGTAATACCATAGAACACAAGTTCATCGACTGTGGCTCAAATTCCCACTTAGTGGGGGGATTGTCTAGGCTGAAGGCACTCCAGCCACAAAACGGAACAGAAGAAAAGGAGGGCTTACAGCCAATGATCATTTCGGAAGGTGTGAGAAACATACGGCAGCATTGAAGGAGGAAATGAAGGGATTCAGAGCCTTTTCATAAAGGAGTGTCCCACCGAAAACAGAAGGAGAGTCGACTTGGGATCCGGAGATTTATAGAACCTCAGCCACTCAGCCGGTCCATTCTGTGGCGCACCACAGGGGGTTAGATCAAATAGAGAAGTGTGGAGAAAAAAACCCAGCTTCTAGGAAGGAGGAAGATGAGCGAGATGGGCATTGGGAAAGGGAAAAAGCACGGACAGCCCAGAGATACAGTGATGAACCGCGCGCCCCCGAGGTTGGGCCGCTAGGGCGCACGCACTATGGCCGAATCGTTTTGGCGGAGGTATTTTCCTTACCGTCAGTCTACCGCATAGCTGTAAAGTTGTAAACGTTGTCCAGCCCCATAGTTGATCTACTATTGTGACAATTGTGTGGCTCGGTTGCTTGGCCTGCCCTTGCAAATGCTTCTCTACATACAAGGAGGAAATGGCTGGGCTCAATAGATCAATAGATGTCAAGGAAGAATAATTTTTTAGCATAAATTCACTTCCTAACTCATTGTATGTCTCTGATTCTTCTATCTAGGGATCCTCTTTTGGTGCATACCAGACTAAACTAGTTGACGGACTCAGTACGGAGTCCTTTTGGGAGTAATGACCTGCTCTTACAAAGTCGAGCACAGTCTACACACGAGAAATGTCATGAATTAGCAATACTTAGCAATACGAGACAAGATTAGCATTGATTTGACAACTGCCGCTCACGATCCTCATTGGCAGCCAGCGACCCGTTCTATCGGTCAGACTAGATGGTAGCTCCAGATAGTCACACCAATACAAGCCTGTTCCAACCTTGAAGCAAGGCTAGTTCGAGTCCATTACGCTGGTCCCCGGTTGTGCCGACCTTTGGAATGCAGATCAGTGCCAGCCGTTGGGTGACAGAAGGACGAAATAGTCCGTCTCAGACTCTCATGTGCTCTGTCTAGTTTTCTTGGATTTTCTGGTCTTCTCTTTTGAGCTTCATGCATCAATATGGATCCCAGGCACCTAGGTTAGGTGCAGAATAGCGGGTTTCCCGTGCCTGCAAGCCTCCACTCTCGAGGTGAGCATCATGGACAGCTTTGAAGCACCAACTTCGTCACTGCTGTCAGTCCAGGGATCCCGCATTTGTCCTACTAAAATCGCTGGTGTGTGCGTCCTCTCTGTATCTAAGCTGGTTGAGAGTCCCACCTGGTTCAAGGGCCAGCATACGAAGGTTAAGGCTAGAGAATGCAGATGGGGAGGTGAACGTCGGGGGACACAATAACACAATACGGCCCACAAAGCTCCCTTAATTGCACCGGCACGCGTTTTCACCATGCAAGACGATCAGATCGTGTGTGAATGTACGATCCCGTCCAAAGTTCCACATGGTCGAAGTGCCATTTCTCTCGGTGTGGCTAGTAATGGATTTCTGTTCTCGTTTTCTCCGCTAGTGTCTTGGTCCCACTACCGTGAAAGAGTCATCTGCACGAATAGTTTGCTCATTCTAGGCTCTAGTCTCCTCATGGTCGGCGACCAGAACTATTGCCGTGGGCCCCCCTAACGCGGTTTGGAACTGACAGGGAAACGATCAAGCCATCGATTGTGGCTGGAATAGGGTTTTGAAGCACATTCGTGCTTCAAAAATGTCATGTGCGATATAGTAGTATTACCATTCGTGTCCCACAGATATTCACCGCTAGTGTACTTTAGTTCATACATCGTTTCCGTTGGTTTTTCTAATCGCTTCTGTTCGCGGGATGACGTCTCCGTGTTGGAACTCACTTGGACCTGCAAGATGACCCCTTCTTACTCAATTAAGGAGTGGGCCTGACTGAGTACAGAGAGCCATGGTTCTTGGTCCTTCTGAATCCTATGAATTCTCTGCATGACGGTGACAAATTGCTCCTTGTGGTTCTTAGGGTAGAGCAACTCCAACAGGCTCGGCTTTCCGGTTACCAGCCGAGAGAATCTATTGGATGCACAATTAGGTCTTACCGTCCTACCAGAAGCAAATATGGACATCAATGATCATAACATAACATCCAATGGAATGATCGGTAAACGCTGTGGCTTCGTCATCAGGTCTGTCTATTAACAGTAAACATCGCCCCGGACTCATGGCTGCACGGTTATCCAATGTGGCGGGTGTGAATACGATACCCGCGAGAGGAGAGATCCTCGATCGAATCAACCATGGGTGCCCCTGCCATTGAGTAAGATTTACTTTTTCTTTTACTACATTTTTTTTTCTTGCAGTTAATTTGACTACAGGAACTAGCCCAGATTCCACAAATGCCAGTGGCATTGGTGCGCCACTTTGTGGCTGAGGGCCTTGTACTGCAGATCAACCACGCTCTTCGCCGACAAGGGGAGATGATCCTTGCCGTAAGAACTGTACGAAGGGGCCTCCCCGCGAGGGGAGCTGAAACTCGAGGGCCAATGCAACACTCTGATGAACCATGGGTGCCACAGTCGAGCCACATTTCTTGTCGCCTTGGTGGGAATAGTTTTAAGCTATCGTATAGTTTTTGCCACCCAAGACCCGGGGGGCTGGACCAGATTCCATCTTGCTTCGGCCGGACGGGTTCAACTCGGCCCAAACTGGGTGAACCGAGGATGTGGAATGGATTATTGGGGTTATTGGGGTCGTCTACGCTGGGCGTCATAGATAATACATCTTCTAAACGATGGGGAGCTCTTTATGACTACCTTTTATGATGCATATCAACTGTTTTGAACCTGTCTGAAGGATAATCAAGCCACTCACCACTGGCATTCATGCTAAATAGCCCAAATCCCGGACTTAGCGCCCCCACCGACAGGTAAGTGTTAAAGTGACAGCCTGTTTGTCGATCGAGGTACGTAGTGACATGCACCCTCATGTTGGCGAAAGTTAGAAACCTAGACCCCCACGGGTCCGATCTATGGTTCGTCCCATAATTACTCTCTTGAATATCCTCAACTTCACTGGTTCAGAAACGCCGGTCAGATTATTCCCCAATAGGCTTAATTTCCAGCCTCGAAAATCGTAGTTTACACACTACACTATTCACCCGTTGCGAAATAGGTCTCGGATGATCCAGCGTGCTGGGAATGCCATTGCCGAGAGACTTCCACAGTCCTCCCGGTGTCTCCGATGTATCGAACGAATGATGTTGTATCAAGGTCATACCGTAACGGACAACACAGATCAGAGTTCTCCGGCCGCAAGTCATGCACATGCTGTGGGCCATTGAAGCACCCCCGAGTTAGGGTTGACAAATTCTTGCGCAGGGCGGGGTTTCCCTCATCGGGGACCTTGTTACATGCTCGTACGAATGACAGAATATGGAATACTGTCTGGAGGGAGGGGAATCATCGATAATCTTACTACTCCTGGTTGTAATGTGCCGCTTGACATGGTACTTTAGACATACTTCGATAGTTCACGCCATTGACAGGGGTTTCTGGGGGTTCTCAGGGCTCGGCCTATATCTTCATCCAAGTTCATAGAAGAGGAGAGCGATCTTGTGGATCGACAATAGCGAGATCCGAAATATGGATGATTCACTAATAACCTCCTTTTCAGCGCTGTTCAGCGCACAGGCAGACCTTTTGCATGCGTCTCCAGCACCGAGTACCGGGGTAATCCCCCTGTAGCTCTATGTAAGTACACGTATTCTATCGTAGATGCCGCGACTCCACGAGATGCATCTCTTCCTCTAGTTATGCCTGTGTCCTGCAGTGTCCTAGTTGCCTCCTCGACGATAGGCGGGCTACCCCAGGTCTAATGCGACAAGCACCGGTCCGTGCCTAAGCGGAAGTTCATCGCCGTCAGTTCAAAGCCCATTGTGGCTGGCTGAAAGGGATCCTGTCATCTCCTCTTTAAATTGTAGTCTTTTCCCTTTTTAGTAGCCTCTGGGTCATACTTCCTCAACGAGCACTTATAGTAGTAGTAACTTACAGTAGTGTATAGTCGATACACACAAGGAAAGGATCTCCAACTTGCATTTCCTGGAAACTGGGAAAAATGGATCCCTCGCAAATGGCCTGGTGTGGCGTCGGAGTGATTTCTGTTGCTCCACCTGTGCCTCCTCCCTTAGCGAACTGCAGGCTGCCCGTTCCAGATGTTCTCCAATCAAGACCGGTGGGCCTTCTTTTCATTTGTTAATTTTCTTTTGAAATTGGAATGATGCTATCGTGGATTTGGAGCTATCACTATAATTACTATCGCAGAATTATTGCCAATGCTGCTCGACGTCACCTGCCAGGAGTTTCGACTATAATCTTCAAAGGATATTATCATCTTGCAGATCGCGCCGCCGATCAGAAACCGCCTATTGGCGCTGCCACCTATGGCATTATTGAGCGCTTAACGGTCGGAATGTCTCATCTGATCTCAAATCCGCTCAAGAGATCGGGGTGGCCGTTGGTTGCCTAGGGTGGATAGATACATCGACTCTACCGTGGATCAGACGGCTAGCTAATCGCACGGAGGTTATTGCATGCATATCATGGAATGTGTACCTTGGACTAAGGCTCCTTCTGGTGTGCAACACTATATTAACTACCGAGTCTTATCTTACATGTAGAGTCTATATAGTATGGCATGAGGTTAGAAACTGATGACAATATTACTCTAATCGCATCACTATATTAACTACCGAGTCTTATCTTACATGTAGAGTCTATATAGTATGGCGTGAGGTTAGAAACTGATGACAATATTACTCTAATCGCATCCTATTTAGATAATTTTTGCTTCTCTTCAGACAATTTCAAGGGCTGGAAGGATTCATGCAAGGTGGGTTTGAATTGTTTCCTTACTCACCGCAAGGTTTCTGTCAATGGAGACTCATCGTGTGTTCGCTCAATAAGAGCCGAGCCAATCTCTGGAAAATATGAGCTTGGCACTTGTTGGTTGAAGCTAATGATACTATACATACTTTGGGAGCAATGGGGCCTGAGGATACCAGATTACGCCACGGGGATCCACTGAGTGAGGCGCAGCAGCAGGTGCTTCTGCGGCTGAGGAAGCTGAAGTGCACAATGCAAACCGATTTTCCGATTATTTACCGCTCGATGGAGTCGATGCCACACATATCTCCGGACAGATGGAAGTAAAAGTGGGCAGCAAGGAATAGTAGTTGCTCATTTGTTTATTTTCTTTCTTGTATCTTATGGTCTCGACTCTCAACACACGGATTCATTGATGCCTGAGGTTACAATCCACGTGCGCAGGTATACCACCTGATCAGGACTAGCGTACGGATCACATGTCAGCTCACATGATGTAATTTTGATACATAACAATACCTTGTACAGTGGGGTTCCATAAGTTTGAAACCCCGACAAATCTTCAAAATCATCTCTGCAGTCAGGATTTGAACGATAGACTCAAAGATGATACCTCAAGTATCAAAAAAGAGAATATAAATGACCGTTAGAAAGACTTTTCGATAAACAAGAAGTGGAAGCATATCTGTTGAGCGGTTTCTCTGGCCTCTAGACTCAGACTTTTGAACTGCCACTGTGTAACAACACCATGGACTGCCAACCAGTTGCACTCTACGGAGTAGTCTGTGACATGTATCATCAATACACTCATACTGTACCCTCCCCTGGCGGTCTCGTGACTCTGCTACTCTCATCGCCCCATCACTAGCCACTAGTCATCTTCATGTCAGCAAGATGACTGAAAATCTCACCGATCTCACCCTGCGAAACAAATCATCTCCCTCGATCTAGATTATTATTCACCAAGAACCACTTTCCAACTCGTCACTTGCTTTTCCCCGTCCAGGGCCCGTGTCCCCACTCTGACCGAAAAGGCTCCGCTGCATTAGCCCGTCCGCCCACGGCTGATCGCTCTGAATCCGGACCACCCAATCCACCAAATTTCTGTCGCTGTCCCCGAGGACCACCTCTGTGACTCTGTCAAGCCAGAAAGGTCGATCTCAGTTCGAACAACAGCATCCCTTCCCCTGCTTCGTCTCTTACCTCGGCGGCCAATCATTGTCGCCCATTCGTTGGTTGCTCCAGATCTCTCTGGCGTCCAGGCCCTGTCAGCCACTTCTCATACAATAATCCTGAGCCCGCCTTATCCCTGGATTCCCGTGAGGTCGTCTATCCGCCTCCCTCTCTTCTTGTCTATCTCCTGTCCGTGCGGCGTGCGTAATCTAAGGCGCCTTCCACCCTCCCCCGTGGCTTCCCTCGGCTCCAGGAGGCATTTCGAAGACAATCAATTATATTGGGGTGTATACCGACGCCCCCCGGCTCCCCCTCTTTTACCGCCAAATAGCCTGGGGCCCTGATATGGTTCCTTCTTACACAATGGACCCTAACACTGGCTATCCCGCTGGCTATCCCGTGCCGACTCAGACTCCCCCGAACCAGATGTCCTTCTATCCGAATTCGATGCCCCAGTACCCCCAGTCCAAGACGCCTCTTCAGCCTGTCCAACAACAGCATTCCTTTGGTGCCATGCCCATGCAGCCAGGTGGCCCTGGGGGAGCTATGATGCCGACTGGCTTTCCTCCGCAAACATCTGGTACGTGGTCAATCGTTACTCACCCCTTTTATGCTGTGCCCCTTTATTATGATTTGCCCCATCACCTTTCCCTGGCGGGGTCGACCTGTCGCTTTGGAGCATTTTGGGAACCAAGAGCCTGGGTCCGCTTTGAGTTTTAATATAGAGAGGGTGTCGAACTATCTCCCAATCTCAAGTTCCCCTCCCCTCAGACGGCGCGTCGCCAATCAGTCCTTTCCTTTCCCCTGAGAATTCTGCAGCTATAATGGATCCCATTCATAGTACCAACCCCAGCTGTCCTACCAATCGCTTCTTGGCAAGAATGTGCGCCACGATTTGTGCGATCTGGCTTGATCTACCGGCGGGAGGGTTCTCGGGTGTCGAGCTTATCTTGAATTGACGTGCATCCGACAGCTAACCTTTCATGACCGACAGTTTCTATGGACGCGTTTACCTCACCTTTCACCCAACCTCCCCTCCCCGCCAACATGACCCCATTCTCTCAGCCAGGCACTATGCCGAATGGACCCTCGGCCGTGCAGCAGGCCTTTTCTCAGAACATGGCTTCCATCCAACAAAATAACCTCCTTGTCAACCAGCCGAAGCCTCCTCAGATGAACTCTCCCCAGATACCTCAAACCGGGACCCCAACTCAGGTTCAGTCTCCAGCACAATATCAAGCCCAAGCCCAGGCTCAGGCTCAAATGGCGGCTCGTGAGAAGGCCCGCGTTACCACCCTACTTGACATCAACTCGACCCTATTGCAGGAGGTGGTCAATCTACAAGCATCTGGGAAGGCAGGTACTGCATCCCCTGGTGATGCCAACGCGTCTCCAACTGATCAGGGCGGAGATGCTGCCAAGGCGCAGGGCTCCAAGCCAAGTCCTGAGTACATTGAGTGCATGCGCCGACTCCAGGCTAATTTGGCCTATCTTGCAACGATAGCCGATCGCGCGAAGAAGTCTGGTGGTGTTGCCCCTCAAGCTCCGGCGATTATGTCACCTCCTCCGAATGTCCCTGCTGTTCATAACCTGTACACCAAGTTGAATGAGCTATTCCCACGAACGGGCAAGGCCTCGACTCCTCAAACGCTCAGCCCGGGAGCTATGCAAGGCAATGGCGGGCCTAGTCCATCGCCAGTATCGGAATCAGTGATCTGAAGAAGAGTGTGAGGTCTGTGCCTCATAACTTGTCCTCGTCAGCAAAGCTTCTCGTCTTCTCTGGTGCTGCTATGATCTTCATTTCGCAATCCCGCCTGTGTCAGGACGGGCAAATCGGAACTCGATGCCCTCCCTTGGCATCTCTCCATATCTGAATATTTTAATGGAGGAAGAACCCCCCAGGAGCGGCGCCACCCGTTCATCCGGTGGCCCGTCTTGTTTGCGCAACCGCCTGTGAGAGGCGCCCTGTCCAGGTGAACGGTACATTGGTGGCGGTACAGAGTACCTTCATCATGTAAAAAGAAAAGCCCCTCCTCCTTCTATCTAACCAGGCCATGCAGATAGCAGTCCTGCCAGAGAGCCGCCTCGAGTTGGCTTCTGTACTTTTTGTTTCATCTGATCTTTCTTGATGGAGGCTTTTTACCATGTCCATAACTTGACTATGTCCGCTACATTTGTTCATTATGCCATGCGCCATAGCTCTGGGCGAAGTTGCGGGGGTACTCCATAATCTTATGTATTCTAGTTGGCTTCAAAGAAAAGATATGTACCAGTTACTGGATGAAGTTTTGTCTAGCAGTGTGTGAATCATGTGGCGTACATCCATGGTTGCATAGATATGGACATGCGCAATCTGATCTCCAGTCCCTGGCGGCTAGTAATTAATGACTGCATTTCTTATAGAATATAGAATGTCAGTCTCTGAAATGTTCTCTTAGATTTAATATGCTCCTAGGCTATTAACTCCGAGTATCTACTACAAATGTTATCATATTTACTAGCTCTGCTAGTCATTCTGCACGGATCGGCGCTCGTTAGGCGCGTGGCTCGGCCATGGGATCGTATCGTGTGCTGCTTCCCGCACCCAATCAGCTCTTTTCCTCCACTCCGCCTCTTTTGTAACGCGAATGTCTCTGCTGCTGTTGCGCTGCAGACAAAGCGTACAAAGCCCTCAAAGCCGTTTGGTCGCTGCTGCTGTTGCTGACTCTCCTGCCTCTGCCGTGCATTGGCCCTTGATCGCGCCTCGACTTTCTCTTGATCCGTCACCTGCGCGTCACTTTTGCCCGCCCTCGATTCCATCGTTTCGCTCCATCGCGCTTTTCCACCAAGTTCCTCCAAGACAGTTCAGATCAGCTTCTCAATCTCTCTTTCATCGTCCGCTGCCGCTCGCAAAGAGCATCATGGACGCTCACGGGGACATTGGCTCCAAGCGTAAGCGCAGCGCTGTCGCTGGTGCTGGTGCTGTGGAGCGGCCCGCCAAACACCTCAAGCCTGAAGGTTCGGTGTTGACTCCCGGTGACTCTACTCCGGCCAATGGAACCGTATATGATGTGGAGGAGGAAGAGGATGACTCGGGTCGCTTGTTGCCCCTTGGCCCTGCTCAGGCAGATTCGCCTGAGTGGCAGGCGACTATCGAGTCGGTTGTGAAGAGTGTGGTGTCTATCCACTTTTGCCAGACTTGTTCATTCGATACCGAGCTGTCGATGAGCAGTCAAGCTACCGGTTTTGTGGTTGATGCGGAGCGAGGATACATTCTGACTAACCGTCATGTGGTTGGAGCTGGTCCATTCTGGGGTTACTGTATTTTCGACAACCATGAAGAGGTAAGTCAGAGAACTGTTGTTAAAGAAAAAAAAAAAAAACTCAATTGTCTGGATACTCACTGTTTCTGAATCGATAGTGCGATGTTCGCCCCGTCTATCGAGACCCCGTACACGATTTCGGTATCCTCCAATTCGACCCCAAAGCCATTCGTTACATGAATCTCACCGAGCTCAAGCTCCAACCCGCCGGAGCTCGAGTGGGTGTTGAGATTCGAGTCGTTGGTAACGATGCAGGTGAAAAGCTCAGTATTCTGTCCGGCGTCATCAGTCGTTTGGACCGCAATGCTCCAGAGTATGGCGAGGGTTACAGTGATTTCAACACGAACTACATCCAGGCTGCGGCTGCGGCCAGTGGTGGCAGTTCGGGCAGTCCGGTAGTCAATATCGATGGTCATGCTGTGGCTCTGCAAGCAGGTGGGCGTGCTGATGGTGCTGCGACTGATTATTTCTTGCCTCTGGATCGCCCGCTCCGTGCTCTGGAATGTATTCGCCAGGGTCAGGCCATCACTCGTGGCACCATCCAGACCCAATGGATCCTCAAGCCCTTCGACGAATGTCGTCGTCTAGGCTTGACGCCAGGGTGGGAAGCCGCTGTGCGCAAGGCCGCTCCCAACGAGACCAACATGCTTGCCGCTGAGATCATCTTGCCTGAGGGGCCTGGAGACGGAAAATTGCAAGAAGGAGATGTCTTGCTACAGGTGAATGGTGAGCTGCTCACGCAGTTCGTCCGCCTGGATGATATCTTGGACTCTAGTGTGGGTAAGACCGTCCGGCTGCTGGTTCAGCGAGGAGGCGAGGACCTCGAGGTTGAGTGTGAAGTTGGGGACCTCCATGCGATCAGCCCTGATCGATTCGTGACCGTCGCTGGAGGTACCTTCCACAATCTGTCGTATCAGCAGTCCCGGCTCTATGCCATTGCTACCCGCGGTGTGTATGTCTGCGAGGCCGCTGGCTCGTTCAAGCTTGAGAACACCTTGTCTGGGTGGATCATCGACTCGGTTGACAAGCGGCCAACTCGCAACCTGGACGAATTCGTAGAGGTCATGAAGACCATCCCAGACCGCGCCCGCGTGGTCATCTCTTATCGTCATATTCGGGATCTGCATACCAAGGGGACCAGTATCATCTACGTTGACCGTCATTGGCATCCAAAGATGCGTCTGGCCGTCCGCAACGATGAGACTGGTATCTGGGACTTTTCGGACCTGTCCGATCCTATTCCGGCTGAGAAGCCTATCCCACGGAAGGCAGACTTCATCCAGCTGGATGGTGTAAGCCAGCCCGCCGCCGCCGAGATTGTGCGTAGCTTTGTGCGGGTGTCCTGCACCATGCCCTTGAAGCTTGACGGTTATCCTCAGGCTAAGAAGACCGGCTTCGGTTTGGTCATCGATGCCGAGAAGGGTCTGGTTGTTGTCTCAAGGGCCATTGTGCCCTATGACCTGTGTGATATCAACGTCACAGTCGCCGATTCGGTCATCCTCAGCGCCAAGGTTGTGTTCTTGCATCCGCTGCAGAACTACAGCATCATTCAATACGACCCCAGCCTTGTGCAGGCGCCTGTACAGAGCGCTCGTCTCAGCTCTGAATACATCAAGCAGGGACAAGACACCATTTTTGTTGGTTTCAACCAAAACTTCCGCATTGTCGTGGCCAAGACCGCTGTGACTGATATCACCACCGTTTCCATCCCCGCCAACGCCTCGGCCCCTCGATACCGCGCTATCAACTTGGACGCCATCACTGTGGACACTGGGTTGAGTGGACAGTGCACCAACGGTGTATTGATCGGTGAGGATGGTGTTGTGCAGGCTCTTTGGCTGAATTACCTCGGTGAACGCACCCCCAGCTCTCACAAGGATGTCGAGTACCACCTTGGATTTGCTACCCCATCTCTTCTCCCGGTGACTTCCAAGATCCAGCAGGGTGTCACCCCTAAGCTGCGGATCTTGAACATGGAGAGCTATGTTGTGCAGATGAGCCAGGCCCGCATCATGGGCGTCTCGGAGGAGTGGATTCAGAAGGTTGCTCAGGCCAATCCTTCTCGCCATCAACTCTTCATGGTTCGCAAGGTGGACTGCCCGCCGTCGACGTTCACCTCTGATGTCGACAGCTTCCAGGAGGCTGATATCATTCTCACACTTGATGGTCAGCTCGTCACGCGTGTGTCGGAGTTGGACGTCATGTATGAGAAGGAAATTTTGGAGGCGTTGATTGTTCGGAATGGTCAGGAGATGCGGATCCGCGTCCCCACTGTTCCGACTGAGGATCTTGAGACGGACCGCGCCGTTGTTTTCTGCGGTGCTGTCCTGCAGAAGCCCCACCATGCTGTTCGTCAGCAGATCTCTAAGCTCCATAGTGAGGTCTACGTGAGCGCGAGAGTACGTCAACCCCACATTTCTATACTAGGAATTTATATTCATGTTGCTAACAATTCACACAGAGCCGCGGTTCCCCCGCTTACCACTATGGACTTGCGCCTACTAACTTCATCACCGCTGTCAACGGCGTCTCAACCCCCAACCTCGACGCATTCGTTGAGGAAGTGCGCAAGATCCCGGACAACACCTACTTCCGCCTGCGTGCAGTCACCTTCGACAACGTCCCATGGGTGGTGACTATGAAGAAAAACGACCATTATGTAAGTCACTCCATTTGTCAGTGCTTTTTCCTATAATCTCATCACTAACAAAACACCAATCAGTTCCCCATGTCCGAATACATCAAGGACCCCTCCGTCGAAGCTGGCTGGCGCACCATCTCCCACGACAAGATCGAGGGTCTCGGCGCAGCCTCAGATGCCGCAAACCTGAACCCCGACGCCATGGACGAAGGCGGCGATGCTGGTGGAAGCGACGTGGAGCCTGACATGGAGTAGTCGGTATTCACGTCCCGCTCTCTCTGTCTCGCTCTTTCGGGTTAGGTTGACTTCCTAGACACGATTCACGGTCTCCTGTGCGGCTAGTCTTGTCTTGTATTATATTTGGTATCGGCGGCGTGACCGGTCGGGGTGGGTGCACGTTCAGTTCGGTAGGGCCTGTTTTGTTGATCTTGCGTTCGCTTTGGAATTGAGATCTTTTTTGTACATGATGGGTTCTGTGATATGGGGTGAAATCTAGTGTGGACATTTTGTATGACCTTGAGTCTGAACTATGCATCTGTTGGGTTGAATCTAAACTTGTTTAGTTAGATTTACTGTACCTGAGTATTAGTCCGGTCTATTGGGATTAGGTTCAATCATTGGTTCGTTGGGTGCGAATGAGATGAATGAGATGCATCAGCTCCATCCAGTCCAGGTGGACGCAGTGGAATGTGGAGATAGGCAGCTCCATCCTTTGGCTTGTGTAGTCTGTATATTTTATCTTAACAAGGCCTGTCCAGTTTGTACGTACCATGGCGAATTATTTATGTCCAAGATGAGATCCGATGTAAAGGTGTCGTTTCATTATCATGATCCCGAACAAGTTGCAAGGTAAACATATATAGTTGGCGGACCAACCCAACGCAGGGCAAACACACCTAACGGATTGAATGAATAACATAATATCTACGACTGACGAATAAAAGTTAATTTACGAGAGTCAAAGATTGGCAAAAAGTGAAGCCTCATCAAATTTAAGATTATGAGTGAGAAATGCCAAAAAAGAATTGGTTGTGCATCATCCGTGAATCGAACACGGGCCTCGTCGATGGCAACGACGAATTCTACCACTAGACCAATGATGCTGGTTGATGTAAGAAGGCAAAGAATAATACTTTATGACCGAAAGGAACATATGGTACACTAAATCGATGCATGAACGGCAATGGAGTCATCCACAGTGCTGCCCATCGAAGTATAAAGCCTGTTAAGTGGGAGTTTGCCGTATATGAGCACTGACCCATCCTAGTCACTGATACTCGAGAGGATATTTATGGAGGAATAATCCAATAAATTCAATTGATGAGCATATGCAGACCGATGGATGCTTGTTATGCCACTGTAGTGACCTTCCTCCTAACCAGACTAAGAATGCAAGATAACGCCATTAAATTAACCCACCCCAACACCAAGAACACCAATCCAGTTGCAATATTACGTGCCAACCGCTGCCGTTGGATATAAAACAATGACACACCAGCTAAGGACCCAGTTGTCCACGAACAGGACGAATGTCTATTGCTGGAAAGACCAACCACCATTGAGTCGGAGTTTTTGCCGCTCAATACGATCTTTGCGAATCTCCTCCATAGTGAGACCATCTGGACCGTTCCAGTTGGCACTACTGGTGCGGTCACGGTATTTCTTGATCTTCTTGTCGGCCTTGAAGGTCTCTTCCAGGGAGAATGGTGCAATGGGACCGAAAATGGAGTCAACTTCCATTCCGTCCTGCTCCCGCAATAGACCCTCCAGCTCCTTGGGTTGTGCCCATTTGGGTACTGGGAAAATCTCGGAGTCTGAATCATCTTCATCTTCACTGTCAGTGGCGATTTCTGGGAGGTGGATGTTTTCCCCACTCGGGTACTTCGGTGATGGCTTAGCAGCAGGGGGAGGTCGCTGAGCAGAGCCAGGTGCGGTAGCCTTCTGTGCGGAGGGAGGTGGTGCGTGGTTTGGTTCCGCGAAGGGAATCTTATTGTTTGTATACTTCGCCAACTCTGAGGGGTGAGCAGGTCGTTGAGGCTGGCCAGTTTTGAAGATCGAAGAGCCAGACTGTCCAAACATAGATGGCTGCTGTGAAACGTCATTAAAATCGGAGTGTTTTTGACCTGCACGGAACATGTTAAGCTTACCTTGCGGATATTTGACTGACGGATCGGAGGGGCCATCGTAGGTCGCAACGGCTGCATAGGATCATGCTCATCCTCAGTCCTGCGTCGCTTGGCCTCACCCGAAGTTTGAACATTGCCAGGATTAGTGACTGCAGCACGATAACCAGCTTCCTCATCCAAATTCCTCTTGGGTGGCTTGGCCGGGTTCGGTGCTGGGGGATTGATGGGTCGACCGTAGCCCAAGCGAGATGTTGGCCTTGTCGCACCCAAGTCATTCCGTTGAGAGGACTGCGATGCTGTCTTCTCGTGCTGGAGCATGGGAGCCTGGGATCTGTTAGTAAAAATGCTCTCCCAGGCATATAGTAATGATCATGAAACTTACGTCACTGCCTGCCTGCACACTGCCTTGCCACACGTGTTTTCGAGCATTGTTCTCCTGTCGTCGCCTCTCAATTGCCCGCATATGGGCACTCTTCTTGGGATCCTCTGAAGCAGAGCGTTCTCGCTCAGCCCTTTCTCGCTCAGCCTCAGCTTGTCGTCGAGACTCCTCCTCTTGCTGTTTCTGGTAAGCTCGTTTCCGTTCTGCCTCACGCTTCTGCTCTTCCTTTCTCTGCTCCTCCTTTCGGCGGACCTCCCGTTCTTCCTGCTCTCTCTTCTTCCGCTGGGCCTGCGTTTGGCTTGAGACAGAGCTTTTGAAGCTGCTCGCCGAAGAAGATGTGTGCAGAGATTGGTTGCTACCTTTCTTTTTCAAAGAAGTTGCTTTGGAGGCAGGAGCAGAGGCCGCAGGAGGTGCAACAGACTCCTGGCTATTTGAAGTCATGGAGGAAGCTATTGGTATCGGACGAGAGAGTGTGCTTCCGACACGAATTGAAACTGGCCGGGGATTGGGCTTTTGGGCTGGCTCGCGGGTGGGTGGCTTGATACGTCGATCATTCTGCTTCGGCTGGGGAAGACCAAACCTCGACCCATCGTGAGTGGACTCAGGCTCTCGCGATTGCTGTCTTTGTAAGGGAATTGTCCGTTGAGCGGCGCTGCCTGGCCTTTCTTCTGGCTCAACAGATGACTTGATTTGCATTGCCCGCTGCTTTTCCTTCTCGCGTGCTTTCTCCTGTCGGCTCTCTTCTTCCTCTTCTCGCTGGCGATCATCTCGTTCCTTCTGTTGACGCTTTTCCTCCCTCTCCGTGGAGCTCCGTGTCCGACGGCCTTCTTGTCGCGGGGGGCTGGAGATCTGACGAGACTGCGGTTCGGGCTGATTGTCCTTAGCTTCAGTAGCAGCACTAGCTTGCTGCTGGGAACGAAGGCGCGGCTGTTCAGGAGATGAAGACTCGATTCTTGTCGAGCCACCGGTGCTTGTGAATAAGCCCTTAGCGGACTTCATGATGGACTGCAACCTCATTTTGGAGGCACTGAGGGGCCCCTCAAAGCGCCTGGGAGATCCGGTAGGTGTGGTTGAGGCTTCTGATGCGATGTTGGAAACAGAAGCAGTCTTGTGGTGGCCATGTGGGCGTGGTGAGGAGAAGATAGAATATGATGACTTGGGGCGTTCTGGTTCCGTGGACTGCTGCTCCGAAGCATTTGTTCCAACCGGTTTACTTGGTGATTGACTAACATCAAAGAGCTTCTCCATCACGTCTGTGGTTTTGCTCTTTGTGAGATCGAGTCGGTGTGGTGAACTCAGAGGCCTGATCCAGTCATCAACCTCCACTTCATCAGACTTCTGCGCAGAAGCGGCGCGTTCTGTCTGGGCCGAAGTTTCCAGTTTTGTTTCAGGCTTTGCTGCAGGAAGCTCCGGGTATGGGATCTGACCAGCGGATGGGCCAGCCATCGCGGCAATTGACTTCTTGGGCCGGGATGGCTGGAGCTTTCCGAGCATACTGATCCTCTCATGAAGGCTCTGCGTCGACTTCTGGTTGTGTAGCTTGCTGACCTGATCCACGTCCATTGTTTCTTCCAATTCTTTCTCGTCGTCCTGATCCTTTGTTCCAGCGTCGGTCATTTCATCGTCCACCGCTGCTTGGGTCACTCTGTGACCTGCCGAGTGCTTGCCTAGGAGACTAGGGCGGCCAGTAGAGTTCAGCTTTGAAAGATCAATGTGGGAAGTGCGGGAGCGCCGCGAGCCCTTCAGAGGCTCCCGAGCTGGTAAAGAAGCAAAGTTCAAGCTGCTCTTTCGCATTGGGAATCGTCGTTGGGGGGTGGATCCATCTGATGGAGAGCCAATATCATCAAAGTTGTCGTCGAGAATTGTGTCTTCCTTGACTGCATCTTCCATCTCCACGTATGGGCTTTGAGGGCCTTGGTCTTGGGCTTCTGAAGCCTTGATCTTCGACAAAACTTCGTCATTGTCTGACCTTTCTGTTACTTGTTGAACAAGCGGGCTTTTTTGCCGCTTCTCAGCTGCCGCAGCAATCTTAGGCTTAGACTGCACCCGGGCCTTGGGCGTCAAATTCTCCTCTGATTCTGGAGCTTTAGAAAGGGATTCTTGTGGGCGCATTGTTCGTTCATTCGTTGGGGTTGGGTCCATGTGCAGCGGCTCAACGGTTTCCCCACGCATACGAACGTTCTCCTGCGCCGAGTGGAAAGAATCCTCAGTTGGTTGCGGTTCAATCGAGACATCCACCTGAGAGCTCAATACCACAGGCTCGTCGACCTCGAAGGGTTGCGTGGATGTTTGGGTATCTGGCTGTGTATCTGGCAGAACCATTTCATCGTCGTCCGGCATTCCATGATAGCCCGAGTCCGTATTGTACTGCGAGAAAGAATTCAAATTCTGGGTGAGGTCGGGGTATTGGGGCTGCAAGCCCTTTTCCAAGGTCTTGGCGCGAGAGGCAGCGGGAGAAAGCGCGGATGCGATTCCCGTGGCATTGGTTTTCGAGACGACACGATGAATGAAAGGACTGGGACTTGGCGCTGCATCTTTTTCCACGCGTTTGTGAGCGGACGCAAAGATCTCACTCAGCGGCTAAGGAAGGGAGGTTAGCTTCACTACGGCCATCTTCACCACTCTAACTCTGGGGGAACCCACCACTCGATTCTCTTCCACATTACGCTTCCGGGCCGTTCGTGGAGTCTTGCCTCTCATCTTCCCTGGCGTCTTAAACACATCGGTAAAGTTTCTGCGCCAATAGTAAGCAAAGAGGCGAATGCCCGCGAGATCGAACGGTCGCAACTCACGCTTGGCCCTTTGAGAAGATCTCGGCCATATGTTCATTCAACCAGTCCATTTCATGGCGAACGGGGTATTCCACTTCCTCCAACTCCTGCTCAATCAGATCTGCCATGTTTTCCTTCTCTGCGGCGATCCATGTGGCCGAGCCGACGGGCTTCTGAGCCCTTGCGCCAGCGGCGGCCATGATGTAAACAACGCGCTGCGGGCAGCGGGGTCAAAAAGATTGAATGGCGCAATGAAAAGTAAGGAAATGCGCAAGTTGGAAATTGTATTAACGGTAAAGATTGCCCATTGGGATTGTCAGTGGGTAGTGGGGATTTGGTGGGTTGTGGGTGTTGGAGTTGGTCGAGAATGAAGGTGGTTTTGAGATCAAAACAGACATCCCAACGGGGCAACGCGTGGTGGTGCAGACTCACGTGACCTATACTTGGCCCGTGCATTAGACGGAGTATACTCCGTATAGCTACCTCCCATGAGAGAATCATCGATATTAATGACAACTTAGTATCCGGGCTATGTTTATCGTGGATCTATCTTTATTTGGAGACGAAAGAATATCGACTCAAGTATCCTAGTTGCTTATCAAAAGGCGACAAAACGTGGTGGTCCCGCAAGACTGACAATCCCTTGCCCCTATTAATAGCACGATTTAGAAAGCTTTAAATCGCGCTTAAGGGAATAATAGAGACCTTGAAATAGCAATAATGTC
Source organism: Penicillium sp. PF1803 (assembly GCA_023626575.1). NCBI lineage: Eukaryota > Fungi > Ascomycota > Eurotiomycetes > Eurotiales > Aspergillaceae > Penicillium > Penicillium sp. PF1803. The sequence continues at coordinate 20,981 of JAMAGZ010000081.1, read as the reverse complement.
AATGTATCTTTTTACTAAACCTTCTTACAGGTGGTAACCTTGGGTCCTAGACTCCTAGATGACGATGTATACAATCATTCATGAGCTATCCATAGCTACGCGCCCAACGCTCGAGCTCTCCTAGGAGATAAAAAAAATATGGGGTTAGAATAAATAGATGATAGGGAATTACCTGGCAGGTTTTGATGCAAGCTGTCCAGAGTACTTTTGATCGATCCTGGCTAGGCAGATATGCTAATATCGGCGGAAGATGACGGAGATTGACTGGTGCTTGGGCGAGTTATGACGAGATGCAAAACTAGTAGGGATTAGGTCTTTGAGTACTGTAGTGTAGGGGATTTCTCATGAGAAGGGTCAAGTCCTGTTAGCTTAGGCAATACTTGGTAAATTCCTATTAGCTCCTGGTCAGACAAGATTTGGAAACAAGTAGAAGGCAATTGACATCATCAGTTTGGTCGGCAGGAAAACGGTCCAGCCTTTGGGCCTTGGCGGCCGCACATGACAATCGGCAGTTGCAGTTGCATCACACCAAAACAATTCGGCCCACCACCCATCCTACCCTTATCATTCCTTTTTTCTCTCTCTCTCTCCTTCTCTTCTTCTACCCCTCCAACTGTGCTCCTTGAAGCTTGAATTCTATTCTCTCATCTTTGCTATCACATCCCCCAATCTCCCCTGTCAACTTGAATCCGATTTTCGCCATGGCCGACTCTGGTGATGTGAGCTACCCTAACACGGGCAGTAAGGTACGTCCCCTAACAACCGACTCCTCCCGACTTTTGCTGCAGAGTGATGCTAACCAGCACGTTTCTATGCAGTAACTCCTACCTATTTTCCCTCCATATATCCCGGAAACATCCAAAAAACGCGTCAACTGACTCTGGATTTTCCCGAGTCTAGGCCTTCGCGATGCCGTTACAAATGGTATACTTGCCCCCGTCGGGTTTACAGGGAGATGTTGTGGCCTGACCATATCCGTCTAATACTTGCTTTTTCTAGGTCCCGTCGTCGATAACCTCAAGGCAGAGGCTTCCAAGACCTCCAGCGAGTTCCGCGACCTGAAGAACGCCCGTGTCACCCCTTCGACCACTACCAACAATGGCCAGCCGTTGACCCGTACGTGATCACTACCAGAAACCAACGCAGACAAATGGAATTGGGAGGGATCGCTGATTCTCGTGTAGACTACCACTCGCTGTTGTATAGCTTGTTGAGCGTAAGTCATTTCGAGTCCTATCCTACGATTTTAATCCCCTATTTTTTTTTTCTGACCCTTCCTCTATCTTGACAGTGGGAACAACCTCGTGCGACCGCCGTTTCCTATGCCACCGTGATTGGTTTCATTTTCGCCGCTCGTTATCTGCCTCTTCTCCGCTGGGCCTTCAAGTTCCTGTACATGTCGTTGGGCTGTGAGTTGGTCGCGTGACCCGTGGGTATTCGATGGGAGACGAACTGACCCGTTCTTGCAGTGACCGCTGCCGTTGAGATTGCCGGTCAGCTCATCCTCAAGCAAGGCATTGCTAGTTCTTTCCGCCCTCGCCGCTACTACACCATTCCCAAGGAGACCCACGAGGCTATCCTGGAGGATCTTTCCCAGCTGTTGGACTTTTTCTTGATCGAGTTCCAGCGTATTCTGTTCGCCGAGAATGTCGTCCACACCGTTGCCGTATGTGATCTTGTGACGTGCAGTATGACAAAAGAAAGGATTCTGATATGTCTTTTTTCTAGGCTTTCACTGCTGCCTTCACTGGCTACTGGCTCGTCCGTTTCGTTCCGCTCTGGGGCCTCGCCGTTATCTCCGTGACCGTTGCCTACCTCGGACCTCTCGTGTACATCAGCAACCGCGAAATCATCGACGAGCAGATCAACAACCTTCAAGAGATTATCAGCTCCCAGACCAACCAGCTCAAGGATCTTGCCGGTGAGCGTACCTCCCACGCCACCGGTGCCCTGAAGCAATACGTGGGCGAGTACAGCCACAAGGCCCAGGAGTACATTGGCCGCCGCTCCGCTTCCCCCGAGATGAGCAAGGCCCCCGCGCCCGTCAAGACCGAGCCTGTTCCTGAGCCTACAATCAAGACCGAGGATTTCCCCGAAGCCCCCAAGCTCGAGCCCATCCCCCAGATTGTTGAGTCGGTAGAGACGGCTGAGCCGGTCCCTGCGGCCGCGGAGAAGGAGCCCCTCTTGGCTCTGTAAACGAGCAAGTCCTATCTTTCGGGCTTGATCGGTTGTCAATGATGATCAATTCGATGATAATGGAACCCACTTTTGGAAACCATTTTTTTGCTCACCGGATATGTTTTTGACGACACGCAGGAATGATGGCGAGGCTCTTTTATTTGCTCTCCGGGTATGCTAGGATGAATGTATATTGGGCCCTAGCACTCCCTCGTTCCGATGACGGAGGACCACTTCCCCAAAAAACTTCGTGGAAATGCCCCAGACGATGAATTGATGTTCATTTCTGTGCTTTCCTTTTATTTTACTTCGTTTCTTCCTTGTTCTTACCCTCTTCTTACCCTTATTCTGTCTATTCCGTCTTTTTGAAACTGCATCGCTTTTGATTACTTCGTTCCGGGTTCATATTGTTTTAATGCAATTGTCCTATGAATAATTCCACGACTTTGACGTTTGCCAACCACCTACCAGTTATCCTTCCTTAGCTTCGAAACCACCGTAGCTCTCGACCCAGATCAGATCCCGATGCAACATTCCGGTCCTCGAGCCTCTCTGAACCACCACCCTCTCCAAAGCTAGTCTTGTGTCCTGTACGAGGGTACGCCGCGCCCTTTTATCAAAGAATGAACCACCATCTTCACGCAGATGGGCCCGGTACCGCGCTTAAGCCCTCGACTCGACCAACTTGGGCAAGTGTTGTCTTGTAGCCTGCGGCTGCGCGCGCAGGCCCAGTCATGCTGATACATTTGCAAGTCCCGCAGAGTAACGCTTTCCCCGCGCGTCGTGCGAGGCGAGATGACCGTTGAGTTTCATCGCGGACGGGGCTTAGGTCTTGAATTTCTCCGCATCGTAATTCGGGCTGGATCTGTTGGTCTTGTTACTCGCTGGGTATGTATGCTACGATTCTCGGTTGGAGTTAATGGGACTCGTCTTGTTGTAAAATTTTCTTGATGCCATTTTGTAGGTTTGTCTTCCCCGGATGTGTATGTGTGATGTTGTACGGTTTCTGTGGTAGCTTCTATATGTGGGTTGGACGTTGGAGTTTGTGGATGGTTCTGTATGTGATGGGTGTGTAAGTAGTATTTGAATCGGATCGGGCTCGGAGGAGGGGTTGGGGTCTAAACTGTTGTGAATTTGTAGTCTGTTTCTAGATCTGTTGGATTAAAGGGGGATGGAGTTGTATTCTCGAGGTTCGAAGTAATTATTCTGTTCGTGTTATGTCGGATCGATATCTCTGCTATTCATTGTTGAGTTCGAGATTCTTGCTGGAACCATTTAGATTCAGAAAATTGCTTCGGTCTATGTGTCGGGATATCATACCTTTTCTATTACTGCATCCAGGGACATGTCCGGGAGCTTTCTACTTCTTTCAGTCAATATATGAGTACCTTTGACCTTCGAAGTACTCACTAGTATGCACCTCCCAAGGCCGGACCCCTCGTAGCAACATCCCGAATGAGACTTCTTACTTTCCCTACCTCTTTTCCAGAAGCCCAATAGAGTCAAAACACGGACTCCTATTTACCGCTTTTTGAGATCCAATAGTCTTGGCCATCATCGTCAGGTTGTCTTAGACATTGGGAACCCAGCCTCCTTAGTATGCCACTCTTAGTCTCAGACTCGTAGTGTTGGGCTGCAGACTAAGCATAAAGCTGCCTGACCGATTCTATGAGCATGACTGGTCTAGTTGTGATGATGAAATTGACTGTTATGATTAGCTTCTGGAATTTGTCCTCGAGTGTATGAGATACCGTAACGGCAGAATATAGCACTACTTCTATCGAGAACTTTGGCACTGACGCCTTTGATAGATCTCGACTGCATGGAGCGAGTGAGGACAATGGGAAAAAGATTAAAGAATGGACTGGAAGGGAGAGTCAGTGTGGTATACTGGGACAAGGACAACCCACCTGAGTTACCGAAAAATGGAGAGTTTCTTTGCCGTCACCAACGTGTCGTACCTCTGCAAAGAAGCCTGCATGGAATGTTCTATGAAAATTTCTTCCGAGGAGTGCAGCATCCATTGGGGGAGGAGCAATCTGGGATCTTTTTTCCCGTGATGTCAACTCGATGCAGAGCTCAAAGGGCGGTCTCCTCGGATACATCTTAGGGCTGTACATGTACACCCTTTTGTCAATGGAAGCTGGCGGTAGCCGAGACGCATGTCTCTCCTATACGCATATGTTTCAAACCCGATGGACAAAGATGCTTTTAAAAGAAAGAGTCACTAGGCAAATTGTAGGAGGAGGTTTGTGAGAGGATGAACCGCATAGTATTCCTCTTTATCTTCTTGTACGGACTGGCATTTTGGATCTTTGATCTGGTCAGAAGTTTATCTCAGTGACAGTGTAGCCCTGCTAGACTGAGAAAGACTCGCCTACAGGACATGTCGCTTCCCGTCATACAAGGAAGAAGTTGGCCCTGCAGCTTGCCGTGGGTCTCAGGCCTCTTTGATGCCCGGATCGACGCCTTTGAAGAGAGACGGGCTCTGATTGGTGTTGTGACAGCCATCTTAATCGTCTGATGGCTCCACTGGTCCACTCGGTATTTGTCTATGCCGTCATTAGCGAGTCAGTATAGTATCAATAGGGGGGGGGGGGCTGATTCCTTAAGATGATGCCAATATTGTAAGAGCTCACCATGAATAAGGTCGATGACTCCTATGTTAATTGAATTAGGGCTCAATCAGAGAAAGCTGATAGGATGAATATCTGACTATACCACCATACCGCAGATTGCCGCAACGGCCTGTTTGCATGCATCAATATCCTGGAGGGAGCGGTGGCCAGCTTCACAGCTTCACCTCCAGCAACACACAGCATCTCCACATGGTCCCAAACGAAGTCCTAGAAGCAGCAAGTATCTCATTGGACTTCTTTTGTACCCCTTTGGGCTTGCAGATTTTGGGTACCCACAGCTGCGGCGGTGCAATCGGTAAGGCCTCGAAGCTTAGAAACAAGGGTTTCATATTGGGTATCCTGGGGGTTGCGTCTTGGTCGCTCACTCGCTCATTTTGCAGCTTTTTCCCAGGAGCATCAATGGCGGTCATCGACGACAACATGCACACAGCATGGCGGTCAGCCCAAATTGAATATCTCCGAAGTGAGAACGGGCCTCAATAACTCAATCTCTGGGGGGGGGGGGGTTGCATCTTGCATTGGCCATCGTGGGAAGACACAAACAGGCCAAAGCCCCGAGGAGACTCGTCCGACTCCAACTGCCTCGTGATGTGCTGCAAGGAACCAAAGAGACTGGACGAGGGGAATCGGTGAGCACGAGAAGATGAAGCCATTCCCGAGGAAGTCATGATGTACTACCCCCTCCAGTGGACTCCGTGATTGTTTCTTGATACTTACACCGCTACGCACTCCTTCCTTATTCAGATTTTGTTTAATCTTAATATTTGAATTTAATGAACCTATTCTATTCTCTCTAATATTCTCTATATCATACCTTCATACCTCTAATTCTGGGCCTCTCTATCATTATCGCTTTCTAATATCAAAACACGTCGCGTCACAGGCTGTATACCGGCTCAAACAGGCAAACATCCAACTGTAATCACCCTCTATGACTTGGTAAAACAAAAAGAAGCATAAACACGCGCAGAAACCAGCACAGGGTGGAACAAACCTCTGAACAAAGCTTGCTGGCTGTCTTGCTTGATGCTTCAGACACCCATTGAGAGTGGATATCCAGGTCTCGCTTTGCACGCCTTCTAGAAAACGCCTCTTGTTCCACACGAGAATTGCTTGCTTCTCTTTCTGCCGACTCTGCAACTTTTCTACTTCTACTCGTTCCTTTTCCCCTCCCCAACTTCTTCTTCTCGACACTCCTCTCCAACCCGATTACCTTCTTACTTCTTCATTGTATCTTTTCTCTTTATCTCCCACCTTAAACCCGAGACCTATTTCTCTTATTCATGGGCTCCATTCGTGATCTACTCAATCCACTCCCTGAGGTGACCCCAGGCCATCGAGGCTTCATGATGCCGAGATCACAGCATGCCGCGGTCAGCCCACCAGCTCCAGAGCGTCCGAAAAGATCAAAGGCCATCAAGGATGGTGCCGTATTTCGTCCCGGACCAATTCGAGGGGAGCTTCGCTATCCTCCTCACGAAGAAAGGACCCCACTTCTGGAAGAGGAGCACCGCAAGGCCGATCTGAAGCCCTTTGGCAACATTGCCGACTTCCCACGACATATCCCCTATCAAAGCGACAAGAAGACCTTCCATGAGAGAACTGGACGAGATAGCTTCCATTGTAAGTCTATCTCGATACAAGCTGTCTGGTCTGAACGTGGATACTGATAAGCCATGATCTATAGTGTTCCAGTACACCTTCCAGAGGAAGGACGTGGATCCAGAGCCGTGGACCATAACGTGGGACTACAACATCGGACTGGTTCGAACTACTCATCTGTTCAAGTGCCTAGGTTACTCCAAGGTATGCCTCCTACTTTGTACTAATTCAACGTGGAGTATCTTCTGACATCTTGGTTATAGACCACCCCCGGCAAGGTGCTGAACAACAACAGTGGCCTACGCGAGATCAGCCACAGTATCACCGGAGGAGCACTTGCAGCTCAAGGTAAGACCAGACCAAACTCCCCAACTCAACCTTGATCGATACTAACTCTGACCGTCTCCTATTCATCAGGCTACTGGATGCCCTTTGAAACCGCCAAAGCCCTCGCCACCACTTTCTGCTGGGAAATCCGCTACCTTCTCACTCCCATCTTCGGCCTCGACTTCCCAGACATGTGCATCCGACCAACAGACCGAGCCAACTTTGGCCGGATGGTCATCGACCCCGCCATCGTACAAGAAGCAGCCGAAATTGCGCGACGATACCGCTTGCTGGAACCTCGCAGCTACGAGGAAATGTCTACAACCTCCTTCTACTCCCAGGTCCCAATGAAGATGGTAGAATATCCCTCCCAAGACGCCAGCCGAGGCTCCCATATGCCGACCAAGCTTGCCCGACGCAGCTACGCTGATAGTATCAGCAGTGCGCGGGGCTCATCCTCCGAGCCATACTGTGGTTCACCTCAAAGTCCTTCGTATAGAGGCTTCACTCCTGTCAACAGACCTCCCAGTTCGCACCCGGTGACCCGCACAGCCTACGATTTTCTCCAGGAAGCCACCGAGCGCCGGAAGAGAGTCATGAGGGCTGCAGGCGAGGAAAGTGACTCGGAAACAGAATTCTCCACAACCTCCCGCTCAGATGTGCACACCAAGCCAATCTTTCCAACACCCTATGGAAGCGAGCGTGTCTCTGCCGATGGAAACTCAGAGATGGATGATTCGGAAATGACATCCTCGGATGATGAGTCCTTGTTGGAAGATGACGCCGACGAGGAATATAGAGAGCCAGGTCCTGGTCGGCCTAACACTCGTGGAAAGGGAAAGGGCAAGGCTGGTCTGAAACGGAACCCCTCGCGCTCTGCCAAGGAGAAGAATGGTGAGAATGGTTCTCGGTCCGCTCATTTCGCAAAGGAAGTCAAGGCTGCTCATGCCCTGCTTCATTTGCATATGCAACGGGCTTCATCCAAGGATGCAGACGCAGATGGTGATGAGATGGACGAGACTATGTTTGGTCCTCTGTTGGGACGGGACAAGAAGAGACGCCGTGCTTCCCTGTAATCAAACTTGGTCATTCCCGAGATGAGCTGGTGGGCGGTACTGTGAGTGTTATGCATTGAAATGGTTGTTTGGTTAGACTGGTCGGCGTTGACAATGAAGGGAGTGGGTTTCTGGAGTTTGGCGTGGGACAGTGTTGAAATCTTGAATGTACTTCGTGTGATTTTTTGTCTCGTAGCGGGCCAATCTCAAGTCATTATTTATCAATGAAGTAAAAACCTGGCCACTTGGTTCAAGTTAAACCACGATGCTATCGACGCTATTGATATCGACCTTATTGGTCATAAGCCTGTTACCTTGACAAAGACCACCATGGTCCATCTAGCACATCTAATTAGGAATGCAATCGTCTTCTGAACTCGCACGCAGGTACAACTGAACAGAAACAGCTAAGTTTGTATTTAATACTCGATACCTCTACTTGGAAATTGAATGAAGAAAATATTCGAATTCGTATCCTGCAAAAACGGGTCGGCTCTGCCTGACCACCACGAAAGAGATGCAAACTAAAAACACAAGAGGATAAAAAAAGAGATCAGAATCCAAAGAAAATATGAAAGTAAAACCATATCAAGTCCCCGGAAAAGAAAGAATGCACCGGGACGCCCACTAAAGTACCGCCTAATCACTCTCGTCCTCCTCAAAATCATCAGCAGAGTCCTCCTCATCCTCGCTATCTTCCTCAACCACGTAGGTCTTCCTGGTCGCCGCAGCGGTGCGGCGAGCGGGACGGGCGGCTGCCGCACGTCGAGGAGCGGGCTCATCATCCGAAACGTCCATCTTGCCAGCCGGGGAATCCAAGATGTCATTGGCCATGGCATCGATATCGTCCTCGGAGAAGTCATCATCTGCGGGCTTCTTCTTGTTGGTCTTGGCCAGCTTAGAAGCATAGGCCTTTGCAGCGGGAGAAGGTACAGGCACGGCATCCTTCTTTCCACGAGCTGCAGCGGACTTAGGGGCAGCCTTGGCTTTGGGTGCAGCCTTGGCTTTGGGTGCAGCCTTGGCTTTGGGTGCAGCCTTGGCTCTCGGGGCGGGCTTGGTAGGTGCCTCATCCTCCTCTTCCTCGTCCTCGTCGTCCTCGATTCTCGAGACATCCTTGGGCATGACCTTAATTGAGCGACGCGGGGAGTCCTGCGGCACGAGCTTGCTGTAGTCAGTCTCGTCCGGGTCAAACTCGCTGACCTTGGACTTGCTCGGAGCCATGAGGCTGGCACTGCTGCCGGCACGAGAGCGCTCAGAAATAAGAGGTCGAGCATTCGAATCATCGCCGCCAATACCCTTGACCATTTGACTGACGTCGCCCAAAAGATCGTCTCCGTTGTCGCTGTCGGAGTCACTGATGGCGGTGTACTTAACGGGCTTGCGAGCGCGAGCAGTTGGGGCAGCCTCCTTGGCCGTCCGCGCGATCTCGAGGAAATCATCGTCGGACTCGTCAGCAGGCTTTGCCTTGGCCTTGGGTCCACGCTTCGCTGCTGGCTTCGCTGCCGGCTTCGGCTTCGGCTTCGGCTTCGCAGCGGGTTCCTCGTCAAGATCCATAGGATCAGCGTCGGGCTGGACGGACGCACGTGCAGAGCCAATTGCCGGGACTTGTTCAAGATTGATATCATCATCCTCGGCCTTAGTCTTGGACTTTGGCTTCGGCGCGGCGCGGCTCTTCTTAGGAAGGATTTCCTTCTCAAAGTCAAAGTCGTCATCGAGATCACCAGCCCCGTCAGCGCTTGGTGTAGGCTCCTTAGAGGATGTCTTGTTGAGGAAGTTAGCCAGGCTGTTGACGGCTGGTTCTTTCTTCTTGGCCGGGGCCTTCTTCTTTGCCTTTGGTGCGGCAAAGTCTTCATCATCCGGATCGTCTCCAGCAGCAGCCTTGCGCTTGCGTGCGGCCGCGGCGCCACGACCTGTGCCGGTCATGAGCTTAGACGAATTCCGGCGACCCATGTTCTGCATCTTGCGCAGACGACGTTCCTCATCCTCAAGCTGGAAGCGCCACTCGTTGATGAACTCTTCCAGGTCCTTCCTCCAGATCTCCTCCTTGGACATTTTGATCAGGTCATCAATCTCCATCTCACGGTCACCGATCTGGCGACGGAGTCTTTCCACACGCTCCTGAGTGAGCGACCACATGGGCATGCCGAGAAGGTAATCGTAGGAGCTGGACAGAACCTCGACATCATTGTCATCAAGCTCCTCGGTGTCTTCCATCGCAGGTTCATCCTCGCCCAGTTTGGCCGCGTCGGCAACCTTGGCGATCGGCTTGAAGCCCTTCTCCTTCAGCTCAATGACCAGGTTAGACTTCTTCTTCTTGGAAATGACCAGAGTGCCCTCAATGATCATCATGATGAAGCGAGCTTGGTTGCTCAGCTTCTCAAGTTCCTTCTGGAGCTCTCCAAGATGGTGCTGCTTGCGTCGCTCATAGTACTTGAGACGCACAGTGAAGAACTCCTTGAGGATGTCATCAACAGTGGCGTACTTTGTGATGCGGCCCTCAGGGTCAAACGCAACCAAGTTGGTCGTGGCGATTGTCTTGGAAAGCTTGAACTTCTCCTCCAAGCCCTCCGACGACGTAGCCTTCATGTTCTTCTCATCAAGTTGGATCACGAAGTGGACCTTGCTGTGGGTGTTGTAGTCCTTGTAGTCTTTGATGAAAGAGGGGACCTTCTCGGCCTTGATGATATCCTCCAACTTGTCCTTGAAGTCCTGTGTCCAGGTACGAATAGGCAGCTCGGTAATCTCAACCTCCTTGTCTCCAGTCTCCTTGATGATTCCGCTAAACTTGAAGCGATCACCGCCCATGTTGACAACCTCACCAGTGAAACCACGGAACCAAGGTTCCATTGGAACAGTCTCCTGGCCATCCATCAAACGGTTCAAGTTGGCCACAATGTCCTCTGGGTTGTAATTGGGGATGGAAGAACTCCAACCGGTTCCAATACCATCAGCACCATTGATCAAAATCATGGGCACCACAGGCATGTAGGTTTCAGGCTCAATCTTCTTGCCATCGTCCTCGTTGTAGGTCAGCAGCGGCTCATCGGCTTGGTGGAAAACCTTGCGAGCAAAGGGTGACAGCCGAGTGTAAATGTAACGAGCACTAGCACAGTCACCACCACCTTGAAGTCGACTACCGAAGTTACCACTGGGTTCCAAAGTATTGATGTTGTTGGAGCCAACGAAAGTCTGAGCCAGGCCAACAATGGTCTGCTGAAGCGAGACATCACCGTGCTGGTAGGCGGTCATTCCGGAAACAAGACCTGCCAGCTCGACGACCTTCATATCCTTTTTCAGGTTACGGCGGAAGCAAGTATACAGGACCTTCCGCTGACCAGGCTTCAAACCGTCAACCACGGATGGAATGGAACGCTGGTTATCAGCCATACTGAACAGGATCAGTTCCTTGTTGATAAAGTCCGTGTAGCTAATCTTGGCCATGGAGTGATCAAGGTATGTGCCGGGCTTGAATTGGCGCAGCCACTCCTTTCGCTCATCAGCCTTCTTCTTCGAGAAAGCCAGTTCAATGAGAGCCGCCTCGTGGTCCTGCATGGTATGGAACTCCTTGAGATGGCGATCGAGATCGCGGAAGTAAATCTGGGCATCTTCGGTGGAACTAGTTCCCAGACCCTTGTAGTACTTGTGATCCCATCCGCGTTCATCCTTGTGTTCCTCCTTCCAGGCCTCATATTCAGGCATGGTGAAGAAGGACCGCGACTTTGTCGGATTCTTGGGGTCACCCTTCCAAACCTTGATGATGGGAGTGATAAACTCGATCAGGAACTCCGGAATCTTAAGCAAGCTGGGGAACTGCGCCTGGAGGAAGTTGATAAGAAGACCCTTGATGTGACTACCATCATGATCCTGATCAGTCATAATCATGAGATGGCCATATCGGAGACCCTTCGTTTCGGTATACTCCTTCTTGTGTTGCAGTCCGATGAAGTTTTTGATGTTTTGAATCTCCTGATTTTTGGAAATTTGATCAAATGAAGCATCACGCACGTTGAGCAGCTTTCCACGGAGAGGGAAAACACCAAAAAGATCGGGACCAACCACTGCACGTCCCGCCATGGCTAAGCCCTTGGCAGAGTCACCCTCAGTGAGAATCAGGGTGCAGTGATGGCCATCCCGGGTACCAGCCTTGTTGGCTTCGACCAGCTTGGGATTGTTCATGCGCGTGCGGCGGCCAGTGTCACCCTTCTTGAGGATCTGGTCCGCTTTCTGGGCGGCAAAGTGCAGGATATTGTTCATGACATCAGTCTTGAGAATCTTCTTGTAAAAGTCTTCCTCAAGAACACACTTGCTACCAAACTGGCTTGCCTTTGTGGTCAACTGCTCCTTCGTCTGGGAGGTAAAAGTTGCGTTGACAATAAGCGAATTCACAAAGATGAACATATGGTTCCGAATTTGGGCCGGCTTCAGAGTAGCACCGGTCTTGTTCTTCTTTTTCACTTGATCCGCCAAGCGATTGCAGATCTGGTCGGTAATGTAGTTGACGTGAGTACCGCCAGATGTGGTGGCGATGGAGTTGACGAACGAGACCTGCTGGAAAGAACCATCCGAGACAGCAAAGCCAATTTCCCACCGATCATTGGGGCTGCAGGTGATGATCTCATCCTTGGGAGCAGGGCCTTCCTCGCCGCGCTCCTTGCGGATAGCCTTGGTGTACATCTCCATGTACTTGCGAAAATTGCGAACGGGGATACGAGTGCCATTCAGCTTAACTGCAACGCCCGCCGTGCCTGCCAAGTCGTAGACACGGCGCTTCACGAGGGCCTCAAAGTCATCGTCCATGCCCTCCATACCAAATTTGTTGAAATCAGGCTTGAACGTGACTTTGGTGAAGTCATCGCCCTTGGCTTCGGTGATCTTTGCTTTGCCCATCTTGGTCATATTCTCCGTCCAGGTTTGTTTGTACCTCTTCTTCTGGCGCGAGTCCTGAGTTTCCAGGGTGAACTCGGTGGAGAACACGTTGCAGAGCTTGGCACCGTAACCATTACGACCACCAGTCACCTTCTGCTGCTTATCGTTGTAGTTGGATGAGGTCAAAAGGTTACCGAAGATCAGCTCGGGAACGTAGATCTTGTACTCGGCGTGAATCTCGACGGGGATACCACGTCCGTTGTTCCAGATGCTGATCTCGCCTTCCTCACGGCTGACTGTCACTCGAATTTCGCTCATATTCTTGTCATTTTTCTTGTTATCGGCGGCGTTGACAACGATCTCGTCGAAAATCTTGTAGAGACCGGGGACGAATGATACCGGGCGGAACTCCATGGCTTCAGTTTCGGAGTTGAACACCCACATCGATTGAGTTGTACGTTCGACCGAGCCAATGTATGTATCAGGACGTTTGGTAATGTGTTCGAGTTGCGTAAGCTACCAAATCATCATCTTTGATCAGCAATCTTGTTTTGCATTATGATACCTTGACTCGCACAACTCACCATCCGGTACTTATCTGTTACGCTACCTTCCTCGGCTTCATCGAAAGCGGCATCTCCTCCGAATGACTCGTTTTCCACATCGGCGAGAGGCTTCGAGCCGGCTCTCTTGGGAGCAGCGGCCTTCTTCGCTTTGGGAGGAGTCTGGGAGAGCAGGGAGTCGGCCTCGTCATCGGACATGTGAACGTCGGACATTTCGTCTTCGCTATCCACCTTGGTCTTCTTCTTGGCGGCAGACTTCTTCACTGGAGCCTTTTTGGCCGCGACTTTGGGTTTGGCAGCCGCAGCCTTTTTGGGAGCCTTTTTCTGTGAGGCGAAGGAGTCAGTAACTTGCGCCAACATTACGACTGAACAAGTAGAACTAACCGGAGCTGGCTTCTCAGGCGCAAAGTCTGAGTTTTCGTCATCGCTGATGTTGAAGATGGAGTCACCATCCATGATTGAGTCGTCCATGGTGAGGTTGAGGGTCGAGGGGGTAGCGCTGAAAAACCGAGAAGATCGGATTCAGGCCCGCAAACGAGGGAATTACCGGGTCAATAAAGCCCGCAAAAGATTGGGTGGAAAGTGAGAGAAGGTAGTGAAAGGAACTAGAAAGTCAGCATGGCGGTACTGGGAAGGATTGGTGAAGGAGGGGACGAGTTTCTTTGATTCTTTGTTTTGCATGAAACGCGACTGCCAGCGCAACTCGGGCGGTGACCGGAGGTGGCCACTCGGATCATCATTCTTCCTCACCGCCTGCCCCGCCTACGGCTGAAACAGGCAATTTCTAAACAAACTCGTTTTGGCAAGCGCGTTAGTGACAACCTAAAAATAAACATCCACTACGGTACTGTGCAAGCAGCTCTTTCAAGATCACAATGGGTAACGTCAGAATAGTCTTGGAAGCTACATGAATCTCGAGGGGAAACATGCGATTCTTTGGGATGCTCTACCCGCCCTGGTAACCCCCAAAGTAATTCTCGAGTGAGGACAAAGAGATAGAAAGCGGGGTCTACCCCAATCAATGAAGTCAATAGAGAGTTCAATAAAATCAGAACCGCGTCAAATCACTCTTCGCTCCTTTGTTCCCAGACAGCGTCTCTCAGCAAAGAGAACTAATCAGCCCTCAGGCCTCTGGCCTATCGGCCCACTCTGTTCGTTAGTTAAGATTTGACTCCTCGAGTATCATGGCCCTCGAGCCAGACATCCTCGGAGTTAGTACCTAGGCCAGAGAGGAAACAAAGAATGGTAATATGGTAGTAGAGAGAATAAAAACTGAGTGATCAAAGGTGAGCGAGTTTTGAATGGAAAGTAACCACAAATCCAAGGAACTCATCGACTCTGCGGTCCACCCTCTGCCTGGCTAAAACCATGGCTCGTCATAAAGGGTTTCTCATCCACTGGAAAGTACACTTACGCACATCAAACTGTGGAGAGAAAGACTCCCGCTTCAAGTATGGAATACTCTGGATTTCCCTCACATCAAGCTTAATTACTTACCCAGTTATATACATGAGATATGGCGGGCATTAGATAGACATGCCGTCCGAGAGCTGCGCTTTCCAGGTATCTGATAGTCTGGCACCGATATGTGGCTACGAGAACTGGTGGTTAGAAGGCATGTAATACTGTTGCGCGCTGCGGGTGCGCAGTCATCATCTTTAGCCCTTGCCCTCTCTCTCGAGTAAATATCCGTTTTGAGGAGAGAAAAAACAGTGTATACAGATTGAAAAGAGAAGTATAGGTGAGGGTGTAGTTTTATGAATTATTAGCAAGGAAGAGCAGACTAAGGTCCCTTGGATCTGCCACCGAAAGTCACCTGTTCTTTTAACAAGACCATTAAAACCCTTGAGACATTATTTACATATCCAGAAAGACCCATTTTTGAGTCAAGGTGTCACGCTTCGGAGGTTATACCCGAGTGACGGACCGCATGGACCAACGGCGAGATCCACTGCGACAGGAGTGACCTCGACCTAGAGAGTCAGACAACTGTGCAGTCACTCAGGAGTTAGTAGTGATACCTAGTGGCAGGAAGGTCTCTCTTCATCCCTTCACTGAACGGAAGATTTACGTAGCTGATACGGAGGATTTCGCGTGCAGAGAAGGGTTTGCACTCCTTGATACAGTAGGCTGGCCAGCCTTTTTCTCCTCGTCTGGCCCTCTGCGTCAGAAGATGAAACCGGGCTGTCAAGGGGTTCTGTAATGATGTTTCATAGATCCCCTTTGAAAGGTGTCCAATGATCGACTGGAGAAGTCTTAAATATCCAATGAAGAGTCAAATAAATTACACAGGTAGATCCCTTCGTATTTAAAGTACCATAAATACGACTGCCCCGTGCATCACCCCCTCTCCAATAAGGACCATCCGAGTAATTTGGCTGTGGTACATGCAGGACACGGAGATTTCAAGTCAAGGAATTAAGAGTCTCATCTATTTCATACATAGTGAACTCCTGGAGAGAGGAAGGTAATAAAAAATGAACCCCATGTCATCATCCAGTTTTCTGTGCTCTCTTTTCTCCATACTCTGTACTTTTGGCCCACGGATCGCACGTCTCCCATGGAACGACAATCGGAGGGTCGCGAGGCGCGTAATGGAGTAAATAGGGGACTAAAGCACCAACAATTGTAGAAGAAATCAAATGATAATAATGACAACAATAATCCCCTTCTTTTCCTAATACAAAATGCCAAGAGCAAAAAAGACTAGCTGCTCAATACTATTTAATGATTATCACTGATTTTCTGGCGCCCGTCAGACAGTCGGTGTATGAGCGATCGACGGGGGCGAGACTCCTTGGAGGGAAACACTAAAGGGGCTAGTGAAAGAGTGTGGATATCCCACTCCTCCTGAGACTCGCTCCCTTTTTCTTCCTCGCCAGCCTTTTTCCGCCTTTCGCTGCTGCTATTGCGACAAAAAAAAGCATATTGCGATCCTTGATGGTGCTGGATCACCTCCAGGTGCGTTGCGCTCTTCGGTTCCCCTCGTCGCCACTGCGCTGGTTGCTGATTTCATTTGCCTCTCAGAGATGAAGCTGGTTTTGAATATCTTCTCAACTATCCGACAATCGCTCCCTAGAGTCTAGTTCGGTGACTTACTCGATCATACCTCACACGGGTGTTCCAATCCACTTGTCGCAAGAATGGATAACTTCGAACCCGCATCGCCGGCCATCCCACACGCCCCCAACCATGATTCTATGGTGACCGTCTCCCTTTCCGATATCCAGTCCAGTTCAGAGCACACGCAACCGGACTGGCGTACTTTCGACATCCCTCCGACACCAGTCCTGGCGACCCATGAGTCGGAAGCCATCAAGAGCAAGACCGAGTCATTTGGCCCCATGGCGCTCCTCGATGCCGCAAGGACGACCCCCACCCCCGTGGACGAGCCCCCAACTCCAACCTCAGCAGAACCCAGACATGCAAACGCCAGGCAGACAGGAGAAGAGGACGACAATGAAGTAAATTGGGAGAATCTAGACCGAACGGAGGAACAAGAGCCGCGTGGAGAAGGATCGGACGATGTAGGTTGACAGGCCAAGCCCATTCCCCCTCATGGACCGTGCGATGCAGCCCGTGGAATGGGAATGTGGAATTGACACTTCGCTCCTTATCTAGTCAACGGCTCTACTGCTCGCTCGCCTGGAGCAAGAGAACAATGCGCTGGCCACCAATCCAAAATCGGCCCTGTCCAATGCCCCTCGCACCCAGCGACACCAGCGACAATCCCGTTCGCAATCGCTCGTCCAAATCAAGAAATTGATCAATGAGCCTACACGGTCGGAGCTACGTTACTCACAACTCCAACCACCTCCGATGACCGAGCTAGAGTTCTGGGCCGCCCTGGTGGCAGATTATCCACAGACGGCTCAGCGACTGCCGACTCTGACGTCTAATAAGATCCAACAAGGTGTTCCTCCGCCGCTCAGAGGAGTGGTGTGGCCTAGTCTGGCTGGTGCCCGCGATCCAACGCTTATCGAAGAGTTCCAGCGATTGGTTGGCGAGAGTAGCCCCTACGACGGTCTAATTGGCAAGGATATTGGTCGCAGTTTCCCTAATGTGGAGATGTTCCGGGATCCCAACGGTGAGGGGCAGCAAATGCTGGCTCGAGTCCTGAGATGCTTTAGCTTGTATGATGCGAAGATTGGCTACTGCCAGGGTCTTGGCTTTGTCGTTGGTCCGTTGTTGATGCACATGTCCGATGCAGAGGCTTTCTGTGTGCTTGTTCGGTAAAGTACCCGCGAAGAAGGAGATATTTGGATCAAATACTGACAGACCTGATCAGATTGATGGAGCACTATAACCTCCGGACTTGCTATCTCCCTGACTTGTCTGGTCTCCACCTGTATGTCTACCAGTTCCAAAACCTTCTGGCCCGGCATCGCCCCGAGCTTTTCCAACACCTGGAGCTTTTGAATGTCGAGCCCGTGTATGTGTCACAATGGTTCTTGTCTTTCTTCGCAGTGGCTTGCCCGTTGCCAATGCTTCTTCGAATCTATGATGTAATTTTCCTTGAAGGTGCTTGTGAAACTTTGATGCGAGTTGCACTGTCGCTGATGCAGCGCAACGAGAAACGCATATTGGCTTGCACCGAGTTCGAGGATGTGATGCAATTACTGTTGTCACGCAGTTTGTGGGACACGTGAGTATTTCCTTATCGGATCCCCCACGTCATATCGCGATAACGCTGACACCGCGATTCAGATATGCGTTCAACGCAGATGACCTTGTCAATGACTTTGTTTCATTGACTTCCCTTGTTACTCACGAGAGCCTCCAGGCCCTTGAAGTCAGCTACAACCAGTCACAGGGCGTCCCCACCGGAATATCATTTCCCCAGATGCAAGCTGCAGCATCTCGATTTCTCGGACGTCTCTGGGCAGGCTCAAATTCTCACAACTCTGTCAAGTCTCTCAATCCCAATCCCAATCCCAATCCCTCCCGCCCCACCAGCACTATCCGTCGCTCTGCCTCCAAGCAGAGCTTGACTTCGACATTGAACTCGGTGGAGTCGACATCTGATGCGAGTACCGCACCCACGGAGCTGTCCGCCGCGGTGAACGTTGACCAAAAGTCACGGAAGTCAAATATGTCCACACACCACAAGGACCGCGATCTCCACACACAGATTGAGGATCTGTTGATGGCTTTGAGTGACCTCCAACGTCAGCAAGCGGATTTGACCCGTGAGCTACAACAGGAACGAGAGGAGCGCGAAGAAGACCAATCGTTGGCGAAGGAACTGCTCAAGCACATCCAAGAGAAGCCAGCCGAATCACAGCCTCAGGAGTTAATCGCCAAAGCGCAATCTCGCTTTATAACCAGCGAACCCAAGGACGCTTCAATCCCCCAGACCAAACACCAGCTTTACGATGATATGACTCGATGGAAGGAAATGCACGAGGTGGAAGCAAGCCGTTGTTTAGATCTGACACGACGAATGGACGACTTCGAGAAGGAGAATGCGTCACTCAAAGAGCAGTTGCGCGAAGCTCGCGGTCGTATCCAAGACGGATACCGGGACCGTCAGCGACTGGAGCGACTGAACAAAGAACTGCGTGCACTCAAAATGCCCGAGTCATCAACCCCTCCCGACAGTACCTCCTTGTCCGCTGATTCCGAATCGACTTCTGCCTCTCCCACCGGCGGCCTCCGCGAATTGAGACTGGTCCGGACCAACTCACACAAGACCCCGATCTTTAACAAGCGTTCAAGTAGCTTGGGCCTTCAGAACGTGCTGGCCACTGAAAATCACAAACCTGCTGCGGAAGACACTCTTCTGCTCGAGCTGGTCAACGCGAAGACCGCAGAGGCCGTGGCGAAGCAGGAGCTGGAGGAAGTGAAGGGCAAACTAGATGCACTGCGGAAGATGATTAGCAAAACCCATTCTCAACCCGGCGCGAAACTCGAAAACCGCCATTCTTTCCTCGGCCATTCACCGTCCCAAGCGAGCATCTCCAAGTCCACCACCGAGCCGCTCAGAACACCTGGAACGTCCAGTAATGTCGGCGCTGGCGGCGGTGGTTTCTTCAGTGGATGGGGCCGACGAGCTCCACCTACAAACGAGTCCCCATGATGAATGGCTCTGAACGCCACTTCTGTGGCTTCATTGTCCTCGGCTGTGCCATGCCAGCTGCCTTTAATGTGAAAGCCATTTGTAACAATTCGTGTCAATGTTGTTTTGAGCCGATGCTTTCTTCTTTTCCTCCGTTCCTACCTTGTACATAGATGATATCCCCCTCCCGAAATCGAGGAGAGAATTGCACGTACTGCCTTTCTAATGTGAGGCTACCATTGATTGCAAACTTGATGATTAATTTTTCTCCGCTCGTGATTGACTGATATCCACCCCAATCATTCTCATTCTTGCGAGTATACGATCTTCTTGCCCCGAGGCCCATGTGTCCGTATCTCTTGAAGGCCCTCCAACACTTTAAAAAGACCTTCCCGCGTATGTCAACTGGATGTGGCTGAATTTGTCCAGTCTGAACCAATTTCTCGCCGATCAGGACCCATTTCTTAGCAAAATCCTCCATCACAGGATCGGCAGGGAACTCTGCCACGCCGGGAAATTCAAATCTCTCGCCAAACATCGTATATCCCAGAGCTGTGGTGGCAATTACGCTCTCCTCGGGTCTCAATCTCTTGAATGGTTCCGGAACCGGGACTTTGATTGAGTGATAGTGACCACCTGTAGGCGCCAGGATTTTGCTGCAGAAAACAGCTGACTCTTCGTTTCCAAGGCAATCCACGATATGCGTGATTGGCAAGCCAACGGCCTCTATTTGCTCGACAAAGTCCGGTTGATTATAATCAAACCATTTCTCTGCTCCACGGGACTGAACAAGCCCGCTGTTTGGGGCGGAGCAAGTAGCGAAGACGCGACATCCCGACCTAGAGGCGAAATGTTAAGCCATGTAGCACGCGTATCAACATTGTGTCTTACAGTCTAGCCGCTTGGATGGCGATAGTTTCAGTGGCCGAGCTTCCTCCATACACAAGCAGGGTGGGACCAGAATTGGCTGGGATATCGGGTGATGGTAAGGGCAGCTTCATCACGGCGTATAAAACTTGGGCGACTGTCGCCAGCCCAACGCTTAACGACGCCGCCTCTTCAAAGCCCAGGGACTCAGGTTTATGCATGATAGCGTGCTCCTTCGCAGTGATGATGTCTGCAAATGCACCATCTTCGGGCTCGACCGCGTTTCCTGTTGGTCAATGTATCAGCAAAGAACTTTGACTTCTTTGGCATAAAAGATGACTTTGAGATGTACCTCCATGGCAAACGCCGAAGACTGCATCTCCGGCCTTGAACCGAGTCACATTTCCCCCTACTTCTCGTATGATACCCGACCAGTCACAACCAATTATAGGCCCTGCGCCTGCCAGGGAGTTACTGTGATGATTATCGGTGGGATTGAGAGCAAAGGCTTTGGGCTCTGCAATCACATAGTAAGGAATGTCTGATCGGATCTCTGCATGTCCGGGTGCGATGACTTGAATACCTGTTCGGGTCTTGGTGGAAGTCATTGTAGAGTGTTAACGAGTTGACGATGGGCAAATTACCGCTGATGGAGAGATCGTTAGCCATGGAGGCTTGTTGACCAACGCATATGATGTATGATGGGAAATCCTGGCACTACGATGAATTATTAAGTAACGTAGTTCCCGGCCGTCCCGCGCACCCGGCCGCGCCGCGCACCCCCAGAACACATAATAAAGGCGATAAATTACGAGTTCATATCTCA